>PVKE010023627.1:0-24484 GCA_004027555.1 Craseonycteris thonglongyai | reverse complement strand
ATATATATATATATATGCATATATATACGGTAAATATATATGTATATATATATATATGCATATATATATACATATACACATCATACATATATATGTGTGTATATATATGTGAAAATTTTTTTAGTTCTAAGCCAACAACTTTATATACATTCTCCAAGAAAAAAAAACTGATACTTTAAAATAACAATAACTATGATGTCATAAAATTAATGTCCTAATTCATTAAAATTGATTCCACTATGTCAGAAAAAAATATTTATATACAAAAGTAATCTCAACTTTTATTGGACAAATCTATAACAAATTTTATAAATAAAATATACTTTGGATTTTAAGACTAATAATGAGATAATATTATAGCTCTAAGATAAATATGCTTAGTTGGATAAAGCCACAATATTTTTTTCCAAGGCAAGCAAATGCCTTTCCAAATACTCTAATATAAAAGAAGAGTTTGGAAAAATTAATCTCTTTTATTAAGAAAGAAGCATACCACAAAGTATTTCTTCAAATTCTAGGATTGTGTAACTTCTGAATAACAATTTACTTTATAATTCAGAAACTGAATGATCAGGCACTTTCATCATTGTTGGCAAACCAGTAAAACCTGTATGTAAGTTTTATTAAGTCTGAAAACTACATTCACTATGACTATAAGGCAGGTAGACTGATTTTATAAATCACATATATAAAGTAGTCTTATTTATATTTACATTTACTATTTTAGTACTAATGACAAAATGAATTTCTACAATAGTTTAAAAATTAGTCTCAGACTCTTGAAAAGGTATCATTAATGTAAATTATATAGCACTTCAAAAGCTATATATATCAGAAAACTAGACCAGCTGCTGAATGGTAAAGAGTATTGGTTAATTCAATTAAACATTTATTAAATAACCATGGTGTACCAGGTTACTGACAGGAAGGCACAGAAAAATATTACAGAATAATTTTTTAAAGGACATGAATACAAAAGTTCATGTAGGTGTGTTGTATATGCTTACATGTGCATTAAATGTTTTTGTAAGTTAACAGCAACTGACTCTCAGCAGTAGAACGAAAATTTTTCACTTGTTTGAACTCTTGTCTTCGTTTTGGTATTTTTCTTCCAAAAACATTTCATACCTTTTATAGTAGCAGCATTTTATAATTAAAAGTCCTGAAAGTACCCAATTCACAATTAATGGAGAGGAAGAAATATAGTATCAAGCAATTCGTTTTATAATTCTAATTCTTTCCGTAAAGATAATTTATAGAGCCATGCCTGAAAAAAACCTACGTCATAGTAAATAACTGAGAAAGAAGTATATCATATATAAAAAATAATAAATTTACCTTACCTTAAAACTTGAGGTTGTATGTAAATATTTTAATGTTATCCACTTAAATTGAAGATGGATCTTTGAGATCTGCCAAAGGCAAAGCTCACATTTATATTTTCTGATCCTCAATTCTTCTCTAAAGTTGAGGCTCATTTCACTGACCCCCTAGTCAAAATATGGGGGTGCCAAAAATGTATACACATTTTAAAAGATGTTATCTATGTATTGCTTTTCGAAGTTGAATTGAATTTCGATAACAATATACAGTATGATGTTTGTTCAAAAGATGGCGTTTATCAAATGAATGCCAGCGTTAGTCACCATGCAACAAGCAGGACAGTCAAAGAAAATGGCAGAATGGTCGGCATCTAGGAAGCTCAAGACCATTTTGAAGTGATATTTGAAATTCGAAAACATTGTGGAAGTACAACAATGGAAGCGTGAGTATGCAACAAAACCTCCAACGTGCCTAACAACTGCACACATTCATGATAAGTTTGAAACATATGGTCAATTTAAACAGCATGCACAGCGATACAGTGGACACTTTGGTCAACATGGCTCAAGGAGTAGTTCACCATAATCAGAAGTGTCTGGACACTGATGGTAAGTAACCACTTAAGCACTTCTTGTATTTGCAGAAGTCAAACATGACTTGTCTTCACCTTTTGTTATTGGTATATATTGAGTATTATAATTTTAACAGTTTTTTTCTTCTTAAAATGTATACACATATTTTTGGCACCCTTTGTATTTGAGAGGGAGAGGTAATCTTAGAGAGATAGTCCTCCCCCTCAATTTTACAGATGAGAAAACTGGGCTATGTTTCATTCAATGAATATTTATTAATACCCATGGTGGCGAATAGAAAGATAAAATTCAGTAAGACTTGGTTCTTGCCTTAAATAAGCTTATAAACCACCAGAATTAAGCCATGCACATAGATAACCATAACACAATCAGATCACTTTGTGTTAAAGGTTAAATTAACCTGTGAGCCAGCTAAGAGTAAAATTCAGATCTTTCTATTTGCAATCCATCTTTTCTTTGTTACAAGATTCCACAATGAGATAAACTTCAGAGTCAAAAGATTTAAACATAGGAAGAGACTGTAACAATCTTTATTGACAAACAATTCACTTAAGTTAAAATTTATATAGTGCTGGATAATTTTACCTTATGAACGACTGTTAGGTAAAGAGGAGGATTACTATTAACAATAGTTATTATAATACTTAATATTTTTGACTACTTATTCTGTGCCAGATACTATGCCAGACACATTTTGTAGATAACCTTCTTTAACCTTCAGATCAAGCCCCCCTCCCCGACTCCCCACAAGAGGAGTCATTACCATCTGCATTTTACAGAAAGGAAGCAGGTTATCAAGAGTTGTGCAACTAGGAAGTATCAGAGTAGAAATATAAACTCAAGCTCTCTGACACCAAAGCCTGAGCTCTAACCACTCACTAATTCCTTTGAACAATATGTAAAAATTCAGATCTCCTAGATTGCAGGTAAATAGGGCTTGACACTGAATGGCCTCAGAAAGATCAACTGACTCAGCTCTGATCAGGCAGAGCTAAGGGAACAGGCTATAGAGGGAAAGAGTCAAATTTAAATTTTACTTTTCCAACAGGGAGGTTTCATTAACATAATTGATAATGATTTTTCTATATCTGAATGTTTACACTATTATTTGTATCATAGAAGACTTCCCTGTATTAGTTCTTTCATGAATTAGCCTTGCCTCTCCATCAAGAACATGCATTACGTAAACATTTTCTGGATCCCTACAATACTTAATTGACCACCCAATTTGAAAACATAGTGATCAATGTAAAATACTGAACACTAACTATATTCAAATCACTGTGCTAAGCAGTGAAAACATCTCACTAAATTTCCACAAGAATTAATATCAATTTTGAAAGTACTGGTAAGGCATAGGCAAGAAAATTAACAGCTATGCAACAAATACATTTGGGAATGTATATGGTCCAGACAATAGTGGAAAGTCTCACCTAAAAACAGTAAACCCAATAAATTTTAGAAATATTGTGTTGATATTTTCTTTCTCCAAAGTCAGAGGAAGCACTCACGGAACCCAATTCCAATCTAACAAGTAGGAACTACTTTGTAAAGAAGAAGAGATGGGAACTTCATAAAACTGTAATTATGACATTTTAGCACTGGTGATACTAAAAGAGGAACACTGAGCACAGTCATATACATACTCTTTGAGAGTTCTGAGAACAAATAGGATCATGAAAAAGAAACATTTTTTAAAGGAGGAACATGACTCAAGAAGGCTGTAGGCTCACAAGTGAAATTATCACATTCAATCATAAATGACTGCCTCCTGGTAAGTTATTACCTTATAAAAATCCAAAGGCATGGTAAATGCAGAATAAAAGAAATCCATCGCTGAAAGGCATAAGTTACTTGTCTTCCACATTTGATCACCTACTGTCTCTACTGTACAAGAAACTAGGCTGATTCTACGAAAATACAATCCAATTTTGATTAGGGCTCTAGGCTTCAAGTGGAAGCAGAAATTCCTCTGGCTAAGATACTACAATCTGCTCAGCATTAACCAATGACATTGACACAATTTTTGTCTTGCATTCTAACTGCAAAGCAAAACAATTACTAAATGGAAGTTATTTTGCCTCATTTAGCAAAAATATAAAAGAAAAAATATATAATGTGTGTGTGTATATAGCTAAGTAATACTTAATAAAAGATCTAATTAATTCATCAACTAAATAGATCTAATAAAATTGTGATGATGCTACAATTTATCAAACACTGAGACTTCTTGAGCACTTTTTAAAAGTAATTTTATTCAGTTAACAATAATCTTACCAAAAACATCTAACTTATACAGCTATAATTCTTTTACTATCTGAATATTTTATTAATATGAATTGTTCTTCTAGTCAAGAAAAAAAGATTATCATACGAAGATTTCTGAAAGTATTTTAATAGCATTACTATATAGTATTAACCTAGGTCAACAGACTTTTACGTTATTAAATAAATCTTGCAAAACTAAGTTATTTTTAGATACCACTAAATAAAGAAAAATACTTTTATAATTTTCAGATCAGACACACAAAATATATACAAAAACAAATCAAAGTAATTTAATGTTTAAGACAATCCACACTACCAATCTTTATGTTGTTTGCAATCAACCAAAAGTTCTTATTGAGTATTAAAAAAATCATAATTCAACTCGCAACAATCAACATGCTAGAATTGATTATATCGAATCTTTAAAAACAGGCAGTAGTCCAATCCTAGAGAAAGATTCACCCTTAGGATTCCTAAAATATAATTTCTGAAATAAAGAGCTTAGTCAAGATCTTCAAAACATGGTACTAAAAACAGTTTTATAGTCATTTTAGAATTTATTTTCTAACTAGATTAAGACATTTAAAAGCACTGACATTTTGATATATACAACACATATGTGTTGAAACTGTACTAAAGTTTGCTCTAAATGTCTGTAAGTTTATAGTAGGAATACTCAAGAAATACTTCTTCTGTTAATGTTACCTTTACTAACAGAGTCCTGCCATACTAGATCTAAATATAAAAGCTAAAACTATAGAACTTGAAGAAAAATATATAGGAGAAAAATTTTGCACACGAGGTATAGCCACACATTTATTATATAAGATAAAAGAGTATGAATCATTAAAGGAAAAAATTGATTAATTGGACTTTGTTAAATTAAAAGTTTTTGTTCTTAAGACACTTAAAAATTAAAAGGCAAACCATACTGGGGAAAATATGTGCAAAACACAGATTGATAAAAAAAAAAAGTCGGGTCCGGAGTATACAAAGAACTACAACTCAATAATGAGACAAAAAACAAAACAACAATAACAAAAGACCCTAATCAACAAATCAGGGAAAGGACATGAACAGACATTTCACAAAAGCAGATATACTAATGGCAAAAAAGCTCAGAAGGAGCACAGCATCTCTGTTCCTCAAGGAAATGAAAATTAAGTCCACAAGGCATCACAACACTTTCACCAGAATAAATTCAATAAAAAGTCTGAAAATACCAAGTGTTTGGGGGACGCAGTATATAAATTACAACTCTCATACACTGGTGATGGGAATTTTATATGGTACAACCACTTTGGAAAACAGTTTGGGAGTTTCTTATAAACTTAAAATACATACTAACTATACAACCCAGCAATTCCACCCCAAAGAAAATAAAACATATGTCCACACAAAATTTGTATAGGCAGATTCATGGCAATTTTATTCACAGAGCCCAAAACTTGAAAACACAGACACACACACCCGCACACACACAAACTGTCTAACAGAGGAATGGATAAACCCAAACAGAAATGAACTATTGTACTAATATACACAAAAACACGAATGAATTTTAAAAAACATTATGCTGAGCAAAAGAGGCCAGAAAGGAAAGAATATATGTGCTATGTGTCTATTTATATGAAATTTTAGAACAGGCAAAACTTATGTATAGAAATGGTTCTCAGTTGGGAAATTTTCCCCTCCCCTTCCCCGGTCTACGCTGGAGAAATGTTTAGTTGCTACAACTAGGCAAATGGAGTTATTGATGGCTGCTACTGGTATCTAGTGGACAGAGAGGCCAGGGATACTATTAAACACTCTTGAAAATATTGTGTGTATGTGTGTGTCTAATACCTAAAAGAGGTGCAAATGAGGATAATAGAAAAGCAGAAGTGCACATGAATATTTGTAGTTAATTGTGATTTTTTTTTTTTAAGATTTTATTGTTTTTGACAGCGACAGAGACAGACAGAGAGACAGAGAGAAGGGGCAGGGCCCAGAGCAGTCTCCGTAGTTGTACGTCATCAGTTTTCAACATGGTCTCGTTCTACACAGCTGGGTGGGGGCCACGCAGGGCGGGAAGGGGATGGGGGCCTCCTGCATGGAAGGCATGCCCCCTCTAGCCAGGGCCCAAACCGGGGGGTTGAGAACCGGACTGGGGGCCTCCCGCATGGGAAGCACACAGCAGTTCAGCATACGGGTCCAAACAGGCTGGGGGCGGGATTTGATCCTCCGTGCCCTGGGGCTTCAATGCGAGCACTTAACCAGCTGAGCCATCCTGGCTTTCCCAATTGTGATTTTTTTGATCACAGGACTTAAGTTATCTCAAGAAACTATAAAAATGTATAATGCAAAGGCAATTAGAAATAAATTTTTACCCTAAAACACTGCTAAAGTATTTAGAGTTTAACTTATAACCCACTTGTATATAAAAACTGTTGATACCACCATAAACAGTGATATCAGCCATAATATAGTACCCTAAAAAGGACAAATCCTTTTAAATTCATAGAAAAGTTACAGCAATTCTTCTCGATATCTACACAAAAAATCTGAAATCTTCTGTCCAAAAAGATTTATGCACCCTGATGTTCATTGCAGTATTTTACAGTGGCCAAGACATGGAAACAACGAAGGTGCCCTTTGATAGATGATTAGATAAAGATGTGGTACATATACACAATGGAGTATTAGCCATAAGAAAAGATAAAATACAGTCCTTTGCAACAACATGGATAGACCTGGAGATCATCATGCTAAGCGAGATAAGACAGAAAAAAAGAACTAGTAACTTCACTCATATGTGGGATATAAAACTGAAAGCAACAAAGAAACAAAAACTCATGGACACAGACAACAGTTGAGTGGTTACCAGAAGGTAAGAAGGTGCATAGTTGGGGAGAGAGGAGACAAATATATCTTAATGGAAAGAGAACTGATTCTGGGTGGTGAGCACACAAAACCCAATACCTAGATAATTTTACTAACCAATGTCACACCAATAATTTTAATTAAAAAAATAAATAATAAAAAGAATAAAGTTATAATAAATCATTTCATTATATTAACATAGTCAAAAACAGCAGATGCAATCCAGTTATATTCAACAATAGGCAAGGGAGTGTACAAAGTGTATGGATGTAAATACTGTATGTTTCTGAAGAAGTGACTAGCTAATGGAGAAAAATGGTATTATTAACAAATCATTTGCAAGAGAGTTAAAGGCTATGGTTGAGGCTTGAAAGTAGTGCAATGAAAGAATGTACCAACTAAGTAAGCAAGCATGGGGAAAATGAAAAGCACTTACAAAGATGTCATTTGAGCTGGGTCTTGAGTTAGCAAAGCTTGTCAGGTGAAAATCATTATTAGATAACTGAGAAATCTTCAAACCAACCAACCAACTACACAAAACTCTGGTTATACCGCTATGCTACATTTTATATTCTTAAAGGCCATCAATGAGAAAATCTCTTTCTGAAGAGGAAGATTACCCTACATATTAAGGAAATTATACCTACTGAGAAAATTCCATATCCAAGAGGTCACACACTGCATTTTCACTATATCTATGTTTGACAATATGTAAGTCTCTGGCACCATGCCAAAATATAGAAACAAAATTAGGCTAAAGTTTAAAAATTGTATATTTAACATTTGTTAGTAAATTCCAGTTGGCTTCATATAACACACTAAAGCATCTCATACCATTAATAAGGGGAAAATCTAAGGTGCCTCCCAAAAGAGTATACTGGAAATCAAGTATACATTCTTGGTAGGACGTTTTCAAGCCATAAGAAATGCTTATAAATAGATGATGCATAAGGTAAACGATTACGCTTTATTACTAAAAATGATTTTAACAAGGAAAAAAGTAAAACCCAAATTTATGCAAAATAAAAAGCCGGCGGGTGGTTGGGCTACACTGCAGGCAGAACTAGCCTAATAACCAGCCCCTTAGATTTCCTGTAATTTTGGAAGGCATCGAAATTTAATTAAATTGACTTTATTTAAACAGAACACATTTTATGTATTAGAAAACCTAATTTTTCAGCGAGAAAGTCATCCCAAACACAAAGGGTCTTCAATGGATCTGACTTTGCGGAGAGAGCATTTCCTACTCTTTCTCTTGACGTTGTCAAAGAATTACTGAGCACAGTTTAAGAAACACTACTACTTCTTGGTACTGGCGATTCAGGAAATTGGAGAATAAGGAAAAATGATTAAAGCGATAAGCCAGTTTGCAAGAGAGCCTTCTGGAGTCCGGTAATAGCCAGTGAACTGGAAACGCTGGATATTTTTATAGATACCGACACCAACGGGGGAGCAAGTGCAAGTCCAGCCAAAGGTTGGAGGCGGGCGGAGAGAGCATCTACTGCCAGATGCTTTTGCTTCTATCGCAAAGACTCCCCACGCACTGTCTCTCTAAAACGTCCCTAATATTCAGTACCCCCCCCCCCAGAAGAAAACCTTCCCCCACAATCCTAACCACCTTGAGGGAGAGGCAGGCTGCGTTCACTTACTGAGCTGTCCCCCGCCCGACGTCGTGCTCGGCTCCCGACCGCCAGCGCCACCAACGCCGATTGCTCCAGGGATCCCCGGCGCCCCTATCCCCGGAGGGGTCCCACTCTGTCTCTCGAAGTTGCCCGGATTGGAGAAGTAGTCGCGCAACCGAGGCAGCTCGCGGCCGCTTTCTAACAGCTCGGTGTGCAGCTCCAGGGCGGTCAGCAAGTATTGATCGCGCAACAGCTGAGCCGCGATCGCATCAATTGACAATCGGGCCGGGTTCTCCCCGCTGCCCCCAAGTGTCATCGCAGCCGCTGCCGTCTCCCCGGGGAGTCCTGGCCGTGCACTGCTCCCTAAGGCCACGGGATCCTGGGGCGATAGCGAGTCCGCAGAGCCAGGATCGAGGCCGCCACCGGAACCCAGCCGAAGTCCTGCCCGTCGCTCCTCTGTCGTCGATATCTCATCGTCGTCCTCGTCCGAATCACTGAGGAACGGATTCACGCCGCTACCACCACTGCCACCACCTCCAGGCGCCATCGCCGCCATCTTACCCTGTCAGGAGAGTGGGCACCTCCCTGACGGGCTCTGACAGTCTGCAGCCTGTATTTCCCCCTGAGCCTCAGCGGGCACTGCCCACCTCCACAGCCCTGGCCTGGCCACGTCCCGCTTCCCCACCTAGAGATCAGGCGTAGGCGCAGAGGCAGAGGGTTCGGACGCAGCAGCACCCACTGCCTCCGCTGATGCTGCACCAGCAGCCCGACTCTGCAGGAGTCTTCCTGGTCTCCAGTCTCGCGAGAAATGGCGCGTGTCCCGCCCCCTCTCGCCCCGCCCCCGTCCTGCCTCCACCCCGCCCCAGCCCCACCCGTTCAGAGCACAGCGAGCAAAGCCGTCCTTGGCTCCAAGGCTAAACCCCGCCCCACTCTTATCTGATTGGCCAGAGAAAGAAAGAAGGGGCTGGCGTTACGGAGGCGTGGCCCTGGAATCATCGCGAGAGCCGTCGTTGGCCAGGTAGGTTTCAGGGGGCGTTCCTCGATTGAGAGGTTATGATGGTGGCTTGGGAATATTCTCTTGGTTATGCTTTCAGGGGGCCGAGGAGAACTCTGCCAAAGAGTTGGGCCATGCTTTCGTGCTGAGGAGGCCTCATTCCCGAGATCAGATCTGACCCAGACAAACCGCAGGTAAGATCAGGGACCACTGCGCAATGGTGCGGTGGCACCGAAACCGAGCCCACGGCCATGGACGATCGGCGTCCTTAGCGCGCTTCACTTATTCTTGCCGTTTGCTGCCAGTCGGGGGCATTTGTGCCGCACATGTAGCGGGCGCCCAGGACAGTAGAGTTTGGCTCTTTTCCTTCCCTTGCCAGCCACGTGCCCTGGAGGCCTGGCGGCAGCGCTGGCTCGCCTCTGCCAGACAGCGCCTCCTCGCCCCCCAGTTCATGTTATTAGGGGGCAAAGTGGGGTGGGGAGTGAGAGTTGCACAGAAGTAAATGAAAAACGGATTTGCTTGATCTGTGAATAGCCTGATCGCCTCTACATGGATAACAAACTGTTAGGGACTCAATAAACGCTTAGGATTTAATACATAATTTGCAAATGGAGCCCAATCAGTAGAGAGAGAGAAGTAAATTTAAGCCTAGAAAAGTTTGTTTACCTGGTCGTTTCCACTTATAAGTATTCAGAGAAACAAAAATCAGTTCTCTTAATGTCCAAAGCCATTCTTCTCTCACTGCCTTGCAACTGGTTCATTTAGGCTGAAATTCAGATATTGTCTGTGAAACGTAATTATTTTAAAACTTAGATGCTTTGGACAGTTTTGATTCCTGTTATCAAATGTTAGCACATTAAGTATACTAAGTTTGGAAGTTCAGCGTTTATCTTTTATGTCATTCCTTGATTACAATCTAAGGTGGTAAAGCGGTTATTAGTTTCTAGCCAACAGTATTATAATAGAATGTTATTCCTGAGAGCAGCTGTTTTCTTCACACATAATTTGCCACTTTTTCAAGTTTAAGATTTCCTTTCTTTCCATATAGTTTCCTTTAAGCCCCGAAACAAATAGGTAGCAGTAATTATGTTATCAGGTAAGTTACATATTACATTGAAGCAGTAAAGTATCTCCTTTAGCTCTGTGGAAAAATTAAAATAGAGCATTCTTATATAACCTTAAGGGAGGTTATTGGTTTACATGTACAGGTATGCCAACAGTTAAATGTAGGCTATAATTTCAGTTTACCCAGGCTCAGTAACCTAGCATTTTCATTTGAATGAGGCTTTGGATTTCTCCTTTTGTTTCTGCTTTTTCATTGTTAATACTGAGAATTAAAATAATAATAATAATAGAACATTAGCTCCTGATGTTCCAGTTCTAAATATCTTTCTGTGCTACATATTGAAAAAAAATGTGCATGAAAAAAATCCTCGATCTTAGGAAAATAGTATCAAAATAGCTAATGCTATACCTGTTTCATATTTTTTCCAAAACAAATTGCTGATACTTATTGTAATTGAGTTTGCAGGAGAGATTGAAAATGGGACCATTTTAAAGTCATGATTAGAAAGGGATAGTTGATATTTCCATCTCTGCAATGAGGAATTTTAGTCATCTCTTACACTTAGGGTCCCTGAAGAGGATTGTTCTTATCAGGTGGAATTGCCTAAAGTTCATACCCAGTTATACCAGTTATTTACTGTGATACTGTATAAGAGTTACTTCTCTTATGTTCATCTATCTGTCAAGTAAATAATGAAAACACACAGAATTAGGAATACTATACTTTTCACAGTGCCTGCTATTAATACTTAGTGTACCATAAAAGTTGTTATAGTCACATCAATTATTACAGTATTGGTATATATTGAGAATATTTGACAGGTTTTTAAAAATAAAACAAATATCAACTGTTCAGCAGCTAAAGCTGAAAAAGGCAAGTAAGTCAGCAGGGTCCAAAGGGAATAACTTTAAGTTAAGGTCTGACTTTTAAAATGTAAGTTGAAAATAGATTTTAAAATATGTTTCCTCAGAGAGTTGTTTAAGAAGTTGGATGTAGGAGTTGTTCATGATTAGCTTTCCGTATAAATCTGTAGTTTCCTGATTCTACTTCATAGCCTCTAACCATGGACTTGTTTTTGTGACCTTCCAAGCCCATAACAAATCAACTGGCCAGTTTTTTCAGTAAGTACTATTCTTTTCCACAATACATAGGTGTATTCATCAATTAAAAATGTTTAAGAAGTAGCACATGTTATACAGAATGTTAATAATTGATTATCTCTACTTATAATAATTTATTATTAATGTGAAATTTTTTCCTATGTAGCAAGATTTGTATTAATGTAGGTCTTTACAACTAATGTTTCATTGAATAATCAGGATAGTCATTGAAGTTTGTATGTTAGTGATGAAAATGTAAGATTGCTTTTTTTCAAGTATTTACATCATTTTAGTGTTTAAAGACTTTTTTTTTTTTTTTTTGGCTTTAATAGCCTTAAATTAATGACAGGTATCATTTTAAATGCAAGTTTTGATTGACTTAAAGTTTCAGAAATAATATTTTTTTAATGTTTAATAGACATTCCACAGGCATAAACTTTTATTAGTACATGGATATGTGTCTTTTAAAATTTTTAGTAGTTGTTCATTTATTCTGGGAGGTTTCTAAATGATTCAACCATGACAAAGTTTTCTTTGTCAATAAATCTGAATAAAATATGATTCTATATAAAGAGAAATATTAATAATATTGCTTAATATACATGTGCTTGGAAATAATACAATAAGTAGTATGTGAAGGAAGATATTTTGGAATCACTGCAATTTTATTATAGTGAATGACTTAAGCATAAAAGTTGTGTCTAAAGTATCAATCTTCACAGTTCATCAGTATTTTCTGAAGGAATAAAAAGAGAAGCAAGGCAACCTCTAGTGGCAACAGTGCATATTACATGTACTTTGAAATGATAATTCCAAATTATTTTAGTGAGTATTTGAATCCTTGCTAAGTGACTAAGACTGATGAATGATTGAGAAGCCTTGTCTTGCTGTCATGAAATTATGGTTAAGTGATAGAGACAGTCATCCAAATATTCAAAGACAAAGACATATAGCTATGTAATTATAAACTGAAGTATGTATAAAGGTTTGGGCTTCTTATTTGGACTGTGTAGTCCCTGAGGAAGTGATAGTTGAGAGTGCAAGCAGACAGTTGGGAAGAGAGGATGAAGGCTAGGTCGGAAGGGCATCCTATGGAGAGGAGTTGTACCCACGAAGATCTTACAGCAGTAGAGAGCATAGGATATACATAAAGAAAGAAGAAGGCCAGTGTGGTGAGACACCATAATGCAAGGGGATGTGTTGTGGACAAGGCTAGGAAGGTAGGCAGAGGCCAGTCACATTAAAGATTTTAGTCTTGATTAGGATGGGGGAGAGGCACTGAATGGTTTTATATAAGGGGTGAGATGTTCAGGTTTACATTTTGAAATAAGCAAAGTAATAATAATGATAATACATGGCTGTATAGCAGAAGAATAAGGTATAAGGAGTGACTCTTAGTTCTCTGATTTGCATACCTGGGTAGAAGGTGTTTCAGTCTGAGATTGTGAACACTAGGGAATTAGAAGGGTTCCTATTTAAACAAAGCTCATGGTGGGGCAGGGTGTGTGGGGATGTGAGTTTGGATGTAAACATACTTAAGTTTCCATTTCTTTGAAATATCAAAGTGGGTGTGTCAAGGTAGGAGTTACATATATGGATTTGGAGCTATAATTTGAGACTTTTGCATATAGGTGATAACTGAAGCCAAGAGTCTGATTTAAAATGCCTTAACAGAAAGTACAGAATGAAAAGAGAAGAGGCCCTATGACCAAGTTTTGAGTTACTCCAATCTTACTGACCAGATGGAGACCAGTCTGCATTGGTCAGAGAGAGAGAGGAGGAAAACCAAAGAGATAATGTTCACAAAAAACAGGAAATGGGAGCTATTTTTAAGAGACTGCATGGTTAACAAAGACAAGTTAAATGCATGTTAAATGGATAAGCCATGAAAGATGACTAAAAAACAGCCATTGGATTTTGCACTATTGGCTACGTTGGTGAAAGCTTTCTTTCAGATGTGATGGAAACAAAGTTTCAATTTAAGTTGTTTGAGAATCAGGTGGTCCGGTAACAAAAGACAGTATTCAGTATTTTCAAGAAGTTTGGTGGTATTGGGGAGAAAAGGGAAGTCAGTGCCTTAATAGTGAAAAACTGGAAAAAACCTCAGTGCTTAACAATACGGAGGTGGTCAGGAAAATTAAGATGCACCCATACAGTAGAGTGTGGTGAAGGTAAGTGATGTGTAGGAAGAAGCTTTTTAAAAATAAAAAATGTTAATGTATAATAAAGGAAAAAAATCAATATGTAAAATTGGGAGCCTCTATAAAAAATGTAGATAGGATAAAAACTGAAAAAAAAGTATTAATGGGTTTTTCTTTAGGTGGTAACATTATAGGTAATATTACCCACACTTTTCACAGTGATTGTTTTATTTTTATATTCAGAATGCCAGTTCTTAAGATGGTACTTGCTATGTAATTGAAGCTCATATATTAAATTATAAAAAGCAGAATATTTATTCTGATAGTCTTACCTTACATTGCAGACTATTTTTTCCTTATATTTTAATAAATTATTTTTTTATGATGTGCTTGACCTTGATAAGGTTTTTTTCCCCCCAATGTTTCAGTTTTTTGCAGAGTATTTTGCCACCCTTTCCTTTCATGATGTAATTCTTCAGGCCAGGATGAGTAAGATGTACCTATAATTAAAATTACATTTTCTTTGGTGTTTTTCAGCTAAGGGTCACTATATGTAACTAATGGCAGTTACATTATAAGAAAGACAAGTTAGAGTACTTCATTGTTGTTGTTACTGTTTTTAATCTGCAGAGATTCACCACCAACAACAAATTACAGACTGGCTTGAAATGCACTCCCATGGATAGTTTGATTTTGGCAGTTAACGGCGTTACTGTTTTACAGTATTATTTAAATATTTTACCTTGCTGTTTTCCCTCCCTAAGTTTTGTAAATTTATCAGATCTGTGATTACGTCTTCTTGGTGTTCTCTGTACTACTGCTACACACAATTACCGGTATGCACAGAATAGGTGCACAGAACATTTTTATTAAATGAATGAATGTAACCATTTGTTTCTTTGTATTGGTTCAGAGAACAAAATAAAGTGTTCTTTAATGTGTGCAAATTTTCTGAAGCACAAATAAAATTGAATTACTTTTTTCTTCCTATAAATTAGCTAAGTGGACAAAAAACACATGGTGTCTGCACAACTTGTTAATAGTCAGTAGAAGCTAGAAGTCTCCTGGGCTGGTAACCAACAGTTGAAAAAAATCACATTTAGATGTTATTAAAATTCTGAGACTATCAATGGTTGTCATATGGGCAGCTAAGAGCATCATGAATTATATTTTCTGTTTTACAATGGGATTTGATTTGCCTCTGTAACTCACTTTAGGACTCATTTAGTTCTTTGTTTTTGGCCTTATGTTAGTTTTTATGAGCTTAATAGACATTTAATTTTATTATAGTTTATTAGAGCTAATTGCTTATTATACTTGAACATTCTCTTTTTGCTTGAGAATACTTTATCATCTATTTTATTTCAGTATTATCTCATTATTAAATATTTATTGTTACCACCATAAATGAAGTTGTGTTATGTAATATTTTAAAATATATGTTCAGTCTACATGTAATCATCAAGATAGTGAAATATATAATTGCATTAATGTTTACCCAAATTAAATTTTGTTCCCTCTTTCAGCTTTTCTTGAAGATTAATTAGTTACACTGGATATGCTGCTTTTCTTTATTGTTGGACTGGTTGTGCATTTTGTATTCTTCGCCTCCATCTTTGACATTTATTTCACGTCTCCTCTGGTTCATGGGATGACTCCACAGTTTACACCGTTGCCTCCTCCAGCAAGAAGACTAGTCCTCATTGTTGCTGACGGTCTGCGAGCAGATGCTCTTTATGAATTAGACGAAAATGGAAATACTAGAGCACCGTTTATTAGGTAAGCATGTCAACTGCAACAGCCATCTATGAGAATGTTGTCCAGATACTGTATCTCATCATGTTTGGCACAGTAATGATGAGAAAGAGAAGAGGGTACATATACGAGGGCTATCCAGAAAGTACCCAGCCATCTAGTATGAAAAAAAGTGGGTAATTAATAAGTTTCGGTGACTGCTATAAAAGTGAATGAACTTGAATTCTATGTTGAATTTTCAAAAATAAATTTATGGTGGCTCAAAGAAATGCATAACATGCTAAAAGATAAGTATAAATAAATGAGCAACTCAGGGCAATAAGAAAATGTAAATAGGAGAATAAGATCAAACCAGGGTTAAGTTCAGTACATGCAAATGTGTAACATTCCTACAAATAATTTTGAAAATTGGCTTATATATTTGGTTGATTTCTTAGTTGTCAAAGAAAGGAGAAAAATATAGTTCATTGCAAAATTAATTGGATGAAAACACACTGGTTGTTAAGGAAAAGGTGAGCTTTTCTGGTAGCACTTGTTTCTCTGTTGGGTATTAGGTAGCAGGCTGAGGGCTCACACAGTTGATGTGGCTTGTGTTGTATGCCATTGTGTGTTTACAATTTCAAAAATCTAGCCGCTTCTAAACCTGTTTTTAAAGTTTTTATTTGTTTCTCATTTTTTAAAAATATATAATCTGAACTGACCAAAATGTTTTTAAACAGAGGTATCTGAATTTTTTATACCTCCCTCTTTCTAAGTACAGTTATTATTATATAACTAAAGAAGTTAAAAAAAGATTTCTTTCTTAATGTGTGGTCAATGGTTTTTAAGGCTTTTATTTATATATATTTGACCAAAATTGATTTAATTACTACTAAAAGTATAATATCTAAACCAGTACTTAATTTTTCTACAGGACATTTTGAGAATTAAGACTTTACCTTGAGCAATATTACAAATGCAGCGTTTTATAACTTGTTCCTTTGTGGCCTTTCACCTGCAACGGCATTACTGATGGTTTTGCTTCCGGAAATTTTGCAAATCACTGTAATAAAATTTAAAGAATGTTGATACATTTTAGCAAAAGAAACATTTTACCTGTTTTAATATCAAATTTAGGGATATAATTTAACTCATAATTCGGATTACAGCCATTTCTCCTCCCCTTAATTTTTATTTTGAGAAATTTTCAAGTATAGAAAAGTTTAAAAGATTATATAAGGAACATCTGTATACCCTTAACCTAGATTTAACAATTTTTAACTTTTTCCATATTTGCATTCTCTCAGTATACACACACACACACACACACTTTTAATTTTTTTTCCCTGATTAATTTGAAAGGAAGATACTATGACACTTCATCCGTAAACACTTCCACATGTCTTTCTTAAGAATAAGGACTTTCTCCTTCATGACCCCAATATCATCATCACACCTAATAAAATTTAGCATTAATAGGATAATATTGTGTATATCAGTTATTTATTATGTAGCAAACCATTCCAATACTTTGGGGCTTAAAACAATGGTATATTTTGTCTCATGATGCTGTGCAGTAGTTGAGTGTTTCTTTGTTCGTACACCTGGGCTCATTCTACTGAATCCACTGGTGGCAGGGCTAGGACTGGGCGCAGCTGGGATTAGAAGGAGTTCTTTCTGTCTTAAAATTTGACTCACTTTTTTGGTTTTGACTCCTGTAATAGTCTTTTTTTTTTTTAAAGCTTAAAAAATTATGTAGTTATAGTCTGTGTTAACTGTTCATCTGTAATATCTTTCAGGAATATCATAATGCATGAAGGTAGCTGGGGGGTATCTCATACACGCGTGCCAACTGAATCTCGGCCAGGTCACGTAGCCCTGATAGCTGGATTTTATGAAGATGTCAGTGCAGTTGCCAAAGGTATTGTCTGTTTAGACAGTTTTTATCACATGAAAAATTTGTCATGTCAGTATTGCTCTTTAACACTCACTGAATCATGACACAGGTGAAACATGTTCTGAGATAGTTTTGATAAGTATTTTAGCAGGCCTTATAAACACACAGGTGTTGATTCAAGAGTTAAGCTTTAGTCTTGTATCATCCTGTGCTATTGAAAGATTACGATTGAATGGATCTGTGGTTTTCCTAGATGTTAACTATCAGAAGTTCAAAAATAGTTCTGTGTTTTAGTAAGAAGTAAATTAAATATTGTAAACTTTTAAAAAATTTGTGGCATAATACATGTAACATCAAATTTGTTATTAAGTTTGCATGTGTTCTGCATTTCTCACTATTTTATTTGAATACTTCTTTAGGGGCTAAACTAATATTTCACCATGTTTATATTATGATAGTTATTATTTGCTTTTTACTCAATTACCTGAAGGTTGGAAGGAAAATCCTGTAGAATTTGACTCTCTTATTAATGAAAGCAAGTACACATGGAGCTGGGGAAGCCCAGATATCTTGTCTATGTTTGCCAAAGGTAAGAGTCATTGACTAGATTTCCTCAGATAGTAAATAAGTGATAAATCAATATGATAATTTTTATATACTGCTTACTGTGTTTTATTGATTTTGACATGTTTTAATATATTTAACATTTCTGAAATAGGGATGTGTATTACAATAGATTGACTTGCGCTATAATCTTGGGCAAGTTAGATCATCTCCCTGAATTATAGCTTTTCTTTTTGTAAATATAATAATTTTATCCTATAGATTTATTTTTTGGGTTAAATTAGACAATTTATGTGAAACATTTAGCAAAGTGCTTGTCCAAGATTGCTTGTGATAATGACATCTGGTTCATTTTACTATGACATATTATTAAGAAGTTGGTAGATAGTCATATAAAGACAACTTAAAATCTATATTTAGAATTCCTATTTTCTTTTTTTTTTATATCTTTTTTTAATATTTATAGAGAGTAATTATTTTATCTTCAGTGCATATTTATTTTTATTTTACTTTTGACAGATAGAAAGACAGAGACAGAGACAGCTAGAGAACCGAACTGTGGGAACTCCCCAGTTCAGCATGTGGGTCCGCCTGGGCCGGAGCCGGGATTCGAGCCTCGGTCCTCGAGGCCTCAAAGCGAGTGCTCAACCCACTGAGCCGTCCTGGCTTTCCCCTAGAATTCCTATTTTTATGTATTCAAGATAATGCCATTTGGATTTGTTGTGTTTGTTTCTGTGCATAAATCTGCAAGCATTAGAACATTTCTTGATTAGAAAATTCATTTATACTATAATACTTTCTAAAATTACTTGGGTCTTATTGTAGTTTTATATTATTAAGAGCCTTTTAGTGGGAGCAGAATGATTGCTTATTTCACCTAATGTATAGGTTTCATTACATTATACTTAGCTATGGATATAATTATAATAATTGGAATGATAGAAGATGATTATGTCTTGAAAGCAAAATATATATTCAGAATTTTACCTATGATATTCATAGAACACTGTTATGTAGGGCAAGCCAAAAAATCACAAACTGCTTTTCATTTATATATTCCCTTCTTTGGAAAGCAGTTTATTTTTCATAGGGACTGGTGGTGGTAACGATGGATTAAGTTGCTATGGCTTACAACATTTATTTTCCTACTCTGGCTACAGGTAATAGAATAGAACCATTGCTTGAATTGGAGACAGTCTAATAAGAGTGTTCCATTTCTTATGGTAACCAGTAGACCCACTCAGATCTTAGGATGTGGGAAGTAGAATGGCAGAGTGTGGAATGGTTTCAGTAGAGCTAAACTGATATTGTATGTGCACGATTGTTATTACTTCGTTTTATTATGATCTAAGAGAGACTATTGAACTCAGAAATTCACGAAGTTGATTAGAATCTTAATATCTTGCAAATGTGTAAAATTAATATATTTGTTTAACTCATCATACTGTTTGGCAATAAGCAATATTTATTCCCTTATATTGAGAAATATATACATTTTCTATGAATAAGTGAAATATTTTAATTTTCTTCTTGCTTTAGGAAGTTTGTAAACTAAATGACTTCATCTATTTTAGATTATAACATCCTAACACAAAACGTTTTTTTAAATATTTAATCCTTATAGGGAGATAGATGTTGGTGTTTATTTTTATGTGTTAGCATTGTCACTTTAATGAGTGAACTGAATTATATGTAGTGTATCTCTAAAATTAAAATACGTTATTATGAAAACAAAAGGCAACTGCATGTGTTAAAATACAAAGCATGGTCCATGGTACATAAAATAAATGTTAATTATTTCTCCCATCTTTCTCTTCCCCAAAGTAATACAGAATGCTTTCTGAAAAATTCTGGTTACTCACAAAGATCTTTAAATGACTATTTCATATTTATGACAGTTTAAAAGTTTGTTAAAACATTTTTTCCCTAAATTTCCTTTTCAGGTGCTATGGGAGACCATGTTTTTACATATAGTTATGATGCTAACAGTGAGGATTTTGGTGCCCAGGATGCAACAAAACTGGATACGTGGGTTTTTGATAACATGAAGGTGAGTGCTATCGGATGGTTAATACCTGACACACATATTTTTACCTAAAATCATAGAAGCTGTATCGTTAGTAAATGCATCTTAGTAATTTTCTACTTATGTGAACATAATAGCACATCATTTTTTAAAAGACTGGATTCTAAGAAATTATACAGTTGACAATAACCAATTAATAGAAGTTTTTAAAATAATTTTTAAAAGATAACCTTTTAAAATTATGTGTTTCTAACAGTAGAATAAGCCCTAGCTTGGAATTCAGTTGACCTGTATGTATTCCTAGCCTGCTGACTCATCCTAGTAAAGCTTGATCTTTTGTTGACCATAGAACCAGTCTCTTACCATGTGAAATGTGTGAAAGCCTCTTGAAAAAATGCTGTGTAAATGTGATGCAATTATAATAACATAAAGTAGATTTTAAAAAATTAGATAAGTAAAAACATGATAAAATTAGTCATAATAAAATATCTCTGTGTTTCTCTAAGAAATAAGAGCTTTTTGGATATTTGGTAATGAGAGTTATTAGTTTCACCAGGAATCCAATCAAAATTCACCAGAAATAGTGAAAAAATTCCAATTGTGTGTATTAGCTCTCCCCTTTTATCAATCCATTGTTTCTTATCTCCAAATTACAACTCATAATTTATCTGTTGTAAGAAGCACTCATTGATTTATCCTTAGTGATTCTTCTTTTTACCAGTGGTGCCTTTTAAACTGACATTGTGGACTTCTCCATAATGTCGTCATTTTTGTTAATTTGTTTGTAAATATACTCCTCAATATACCTGAGCATTTTTCTTTGTATTTACCTAGCAGGAATTAAATGCTCATAAAATTCTTTGGTAAACCCTATTTATTTTATCAGGATCTTTCTCCTTGATCTTTTCTTTTTTCATTGAACATATACTTTTGTCAAGAGGGAGAACTTTCAAGTTAAATAAAACTTCTTTAAGAAAATAATTAGTGAATACTTTTGCTAATTATCACTTCTTAGTATCTACTTAATATATACGTATGTTGGCATCTGCTTAAAGGCTCTTGACTTCTAATTTCATATACATGACTAAACCTGCTTTGAAGTCATGGATTTGATTCCTTGTGGATAGGCAAATCCAGCTGGTGGATAGCCTGATTTTATGTCTTTTTTTCTTTCTTTTTATGACATTGTTAGTGTTGGTGAAAACATAGTAAACAGTAAAAAAGATTTGCCATGACTTCAAATAATAGGAAAAATAGGAAATCAACAGTGGTAAATACAGGGACTATGAATATATCTTTAGAAAATTCTGATCTACATTGAACAGTTAGGGGAAGTCTTTCCTGATAATTTTGAGATGATTGCTGAAGAAATATGGGAGACAAAGGAAAAGGATGGATCCGGATTGCAGTTAGAGAAAGCCAATAGCGTTCTGTAGCTCTTGGGCCCTGAAAGAAGAGCCAAGTAATGGATTTGATGAACTGGAAGTGGCAAGAAGGGTTGGTGTGGCATGAACACTGATTCGAGCAAGGTTTGAGGTAAGGCTAGAGCAGAGTCAGGGATTTTAACTGGACTTTGGGGCGCTGGATATGGACTCGTGCTTAATTCAAACCATTTTACAAAGCCATGCTGGTTACTATTCACTTTTTAAAAAAATTGTGGTAAAATATACATAACAAAATTTGCCATTCTACCCATTTTTAAGTATGTAGGTTCAGTAGTATTAAATATGAGGGCTGTCTGGAAAAAATCCAGCCATAAATGCCTTTAATTTTCATATTACATGGCTGGATAATTTTCAGGCAGCCCTTGTATATTCACATTGTTGTATAACCAATCTCCAGAACTTTTCATCTTGCAAACTGAAACTATACCTAGTAAACAACTACCACTCATTCCCCATTCCCCAGCCCCTGGCAACCACCATTCTACTTTCTGTTTCTCTGTATTTGATTATTCTAGTTACCTCATATAAATGAAACCTTACAGTAGTTGTCTTTTTGTCACTGGCTTATTTTACTTAGCATTATATTTTTAAAGTTTATCCATGTTGAATCTATTTGCTTTTTAAAACTCAGTTTATTCATTTTCTCTTTATTAGGTCTTCCATGACAACTTTGCTTCACTCACTTTCAGTTCGACTTAAGATAACCTTCTTCTGTCTTCTCTTAAGGCTTCTAGTACTGTTTTATTTTTGGCTCTTGTCAAAATATTTCTTCAGATTGCTATATTTTATTCAGTGTTATAAGGCCTTCATGAAATCAACATCTTCTTTCTATAACCATTTTTTGGCCACAGAAAATTGCTTGCTGCTTATTTGAACATAGGTATCTCAGTTTACAAGAACTTGATATTGGTAGGCTTGAGGACAAATTTAAACAAAATAAGATAATGTTATAGTTATGTATAAATTTAATGGAATGTTTTTCATCAGAATTAATTATTAAAATAAGTGAGCTAAAATTTTTTAACTGATTTGTTACATATAGGAGTTCTTACATGCTGCCAGAAACAACCAATCTTTGTTTTCTAAACTAAATGAAGAGAAAATAGTTTTTTTCTTACATTTACTAGGAATAGATACAAATGGACATGCTCACCGACCATCATCAAGGTAATTTTAATGCTGTGTTTAATTTCTTGTTTTTGAGGGAAATAGCTATTCTGTTTGAACTTTTAAAATTCTTTGTGATTATTATGACAGAACTTATATTTTAAATAACTAAGTTCTCAATTATATGAGATGTAGTATGATATATAGTAGCTAAAATCATGTGTGCTGTGGCCATACTGCACATTAATGTAAGTAAAATATATCCTATATTCTTCATTTATCAAGGCAGATAAAAATATATATATATTTTGAAAATTGAGAAAATCTGGAAATAAAAAGCATTTTTATGGTGTTAGTATTTATGTCACAAAAAAGATAACTATTTCTTTCCATTTAATCAGTATTGTAGCAAGAAAATAGTTGTATGAAGTTTTATATACTATATTTCAGTAGCATCCCTTATATAAAGTAGCAAATATTTTTCTCACTTTTGTAGACCATAGGAAAGGGGAAGAATCCATGTTATGCTTTTATTCTTTATTTTGAATTTGCTTTAGGTAAATCTAGTTGTAACTATAAAGCCTATTGGTTACCTGCTGGTAACGAGTACCTCATGCTCCCCTTCTTTAACATGATGCACTGTTTGAGTCCTTACCAAACCAGCCTTGTTTAACCAGACTTGCCATCCTAGCCATTTTTAAATGTATAGGTATGGCCATTTTTAAGTGTATAGGTATGGAAAGCTTTAATGCAACTTGTTCAAAAGTTATTTTGAATTTATTATATTATTATATTATATTAATTACATTATTTTATATTACAAATGCTCTAAGTTATAAAGATATTCTATACTTGGAACAGTGATACCTACCTACTAATGTGGCAAGAACAATATAGTTTTCATTATGAGAGACATGAACATGAAAGGCATAATTATGGCATTTGAGACTTAAAAGCATTCATTATAATGTGCATGCTAATCAGTAAATCATTTCTGACAACTATTTCAGATTTTTTTGCTTCTTCAAACAGAGAAAAATGTTTTTAGCAATCTAAAGAGCTCTGATTTTAAAATATTAAAGATGAAATCCAGAAATATTTCAGGGGTTATTGTCTTTGTCATGAGTTCATGTTGAATAAATATTATTTCTCCAAATTCATGTAATTTAATTTGTTCTTCTGTTTCTTTGTAAACAGGGAATATAAGGATAATATTAAGCTAGTTGATAAGGGAATTAAAGAACTTGTGTCCCTGATTAAGGAGTTTTATGGAAATGATGAGAAAACTGCATTTATTTTGACATCCGACCATGGAATGACAAACTGGGGTTAGTGTGTTTTTACGTAACATGTACTTTATGATTAACGTAGTGGTAAATGTAGCTTGCAGGTATAATGTTGACGATTGCATCTCAGTATGTGCAAAGTGTCTAGCACGTAATAATTGTATGCTTAAAATGTTAGTGTAAAAAACTGATCTTATATAAAGCATCTTCTGACTATAGAAGGGATATATTCTCCGTGAAAAGGAGAAACTAGAGGAGTGGGGAGGAGAAAACAAAAAGTACCTATTATTTACCTACCTAGGATTAATTGTAGGTGATGGCAAAGGGGGTGTGGTTAAGGCAGTATTCTTGAGGGTCCTTGCCTGGACTACTGGAAATCTACCCTAGTTGAGCCTGTCCTTCCCATGAGATTCCCAAGGCAAACAGTGTGTATACACAGAACAAAATAAGGCAAAG
>PVKE010023626.1:0-24489 GCA_004027555.1 Craseonycteris thonglongyai | reverse complement strand
TCTGTCACTGCATCTTACTTGGTATTAGGTCAGACTAAAGTCTAAGACAAAATGTACTCTAGGGGGAAGCCGGGATGGCTCAGTGGGTTACGCGCTCACTTTGCAGCGCCGGGGACCGAGGATCGAATCCCAGCCCTGGCCCGTGCGGAACCATATGCTGAACTGGGAGCTCCCCTAGTTCAGTTCTCTCTCTGTCTCTCTCTCCCCCTCTCTGTCAAAAGTAAATAAATAAATAAACAAAATGTACTCTATTTCCACCTAAAGCTCATGTCACCCAAGTATTAACAAGGGTAGAGACAAAAAAAATAAAAGAACCTAAGCTCATAACTTGCCTTCCTTTAAAACAAGCAATTACTGAGATTAAAAAACAAAAACTTCAAACTTCAGGGATGCCAGGATAACTCAGCAGGTTGAGCACTTGCCTTGCAACCACAAGGTCCGGGGCTCAATTCCCAGCAAACCCATATACTGAACTGCAATGCAATTGGTAACCACTGGGATGGCTCAGCAGCAAACGTTCTCACCTCCCATGCTGGAGGCCCCTGGTTTGGTTACCCAACCCACACAACACCACATCCACCTGTGTAGAATAAGACCATGTCATAACCAACATACAACTATGGAGACTGCTCTGGGCCCTCCCTCCTTCTCCCTCTCTCTGTCTCTTACCTTCTCTCCAACAATAAAAAATAAATACATCTTTAGAAAAAAAACTTCCTGGGACATAATAGCTACTACTGTCTTATACCTTCCTTTCTAATGTGTAATTCTGCACACATACCCATTTGTAAAATATAAACAAACTATACTACAGATGAACAGTTTCAGTAAAGGTCAACAACATGCCTTAAAAGGAAGCAATTATATGAACATCTGAAAAGTTATCCCAGACATACTATCAAAAGATCTGTGGCAAACTCTGCTTTATTAAGTCTGTATTTTCCTAAGTAATGGTTTTCTTGAATTGCTGTTCAGAGTATTTTAGAGGTGATCAAAGAACATTACATGCAAAATGAAGCAATCAAACGATGCAAAGCACAGACATGTTTAAAACATTTAAATGCTATGATTACTAAGATCAAATGACTGATTTTATCTTTCTGTATAATTACCTATTTTTTTTTTCTAAAACAATAGGGGGCTCTTTCTCAAGCAAAGATATTAAATTCAAACTATTTTAAGGATGAATTTATGGTTACAATCAGGAAACATCATTCAAATGAAAAAAATCACTAAGCCAATTACAAATAAATTAGCAAATGAAATTTTCATTACATCACTGCTTGCTCTATGGGGAAATACTTAAGAGTATAATTTTTTAAATGCAAAGATACCTATATCCAGGTAATTTTTAATTTGAATTACTGTAAGTCTTGTCACCACTCTTATACTCATTAACACTACAAATCCCATAATTTTTCTACCTTGTCAACACACCCTACTGAAGAAGAGACTAGGCTGAGACTCTCATATAAATTTTGCAGAGGACTACTTCATACATACAACCAGATCAAACCAGTTTTGATCCCTAGCCCTGAAACCATGCCCTACTTGTGGTGTTTTATTTTCATGGGGCGACCAATCTGCTTCCAAGCGAAGCCCACCCTGCTCAGCCATTCTAGAGCAGTGTTTGATTACTAATGTGCTGATGCGCCATAGTCAGTGGCCTCTAAGCTATGGCAAACAGGCAAGGCTAGTCCTGGATAACTTACAAGGGACACGGGCTGCACTGCCTGTCAGCTGTTCCTGGTCAGCCTACACAACTTCATAGACAAAGACAGCCAGTACCTTTAGGGTAATGAGGTGCTGGCAGCCTTATTTTAACAGGATAATGCAAGTTTCAACTTTTCTCAAGTCTTTATATATATATCACTAAAAATTTCCTCATTAAGACATCCCCAGGACCCATTTTTATCTTGAGAAAAATATTTTCCAGCAGACAATTTATAAGCATTGATGATGAGAATTTTAATGCTGATGGTATGAGCTTCCTTAACCTACCTGATCTGCATGCTGAAAAGACAGAGACAGTTAAGGGGTATGGAAAAGATTGCACCCTCGTTTTCTCACATGTAAGAGAATGAACTCCCTGGTTACAGACACAGATTTTCAGCAGATCAACAAATATTATTATTACTAGGTAAAAGACAAAGGACTTGGACCTGACATGAAATAACAATAAAAGGCCAATAAAATCCAACACAAAACAAACTTACCAGAACTTTCTCTTCCCCACCAGTGTGAAGTCATTATCAAAATAATCATATTGAGGGCAAATAATATGTTCTCACTACAGCTGTAAATGCAAATTCAAACTGAGGGCCCAGGTATGATTCATCTCTGAATATGACATTCTATCACCAGAGAAAAGGACTCAAAGAACAGCCTGAATGAGATTCTTAAAATGCAAGGGCTATATGGAAAAAAACGGAGCCATAAATGTCTATTTTTCATACTATACGGCTGGATACTTTCCGCACAGCCCTTGTGTAACTAAAGAGACGTTAAAAACCCCAAGAAAAAAAACAATGAATCAGCCATGAAAGCTTTCAGTATCAAATGCATGATTTTGCTAATTCCTCCAAACAATAGGAGTTACAAGGTAAGGAAAATAAATACAGATTTTAAAAATTCCAACCTTCAAAACAATTGTTGTTTCATCCATCTATACTTTTTTGAGCTTTAAAAAATGCTACCACCATAAACTCAAGATAAATAAATGACTTTCTCTTCCACTCTCAGGCCTCAAACATGGGTGTTCAGTAACTTCTTAATAAACAAACCCAGAGGTCAGGTATGTACCCACACAGCCTGGCCAGGTAATTACCTTCATGTCGTACCCATATGTCTCCCGAATGTCTTCATCAGAGTCTGTTTCTTCATCATCATAATCCATTGTTTGTCGAGGGGAAGAAGATACACTGCTCACCACTCGGTTAAAAGCAGACTGCTGGAAACTAGGTAGGTGTCCCTAAACAACAAGTAATTCCAAGATGAACAGAGACATACTAAGGAAACATGGGTAATGATGTGATTATGATCACCAAGCTGGACTGAACTTGCAAAGTAACAAAACACAGTTCACCAGTTGGTATAGACCAAATTATTCAATTACACTGCCAAGATCCACCTGAATATTTCCAGGTACTATTTCACTAAAATGACCTAGGTGTGCATCTCTGTAGAAAAGCAATATTATGGACAATTTACTATTATTTCACTAATCAACTGGTAAGACAGATTTACATCTAGTCACACTCCAATCCCCCATGAGCAGAGTGAGAAGGAAAACCCTCGACCTACCTGCAGGTCTGGATTGGCCGCTGCTTTCTGGAGCTCTGCACTGATGATCTTCTCCGTCTTCTCTCGAGCGGCCTGCTCCACCATCCGCTGGCTCAGCACGGACAGCTTGGCCAGGGCGGAAGACAGCTCGTCTGTGGCGAGGGCCTGCCGCGCCCTGTCCTGCCAGCTCATGGCTCGTTCCGTTAAGCACTGCAGGGCCTCTCCTTCAGGCAGCCGGACCGGCAACTTCTGAAGGGACACCAGGAGTGACAGAATGGTCTCTAGCCTTGGCCTTCGAGACCGCATACAAAGAGGGCAGAGGAATTTTACTTCTTTCGCCTGCCAGCTAGACCCTTTCTTCTGGGAATTTGATTTAGGCAGAGGAACACAGCTGTTATGGAACCAGTCTTTGCAGAGCTCACACTGCAGCATAAACCCACTGGCTGTCTTGCGGCAAACACAGAACTTTACTTCTTCTATGCGGTCCACCATTGTCATCTTCGCCAGATTGGCTGCTCTGAGGGAATGCATGGCTTCAATCTCTTTTTGCTCCTGTTCTTTGAAAACTGCCACCTGTACACAACAAACATTTAACTGAAAGGAGTCACAGCAAAATACTCAAAAAATACCAAATCCTCAAACTACGGGATCAGTCACCTCCAAGTTGTGGCCTCATGATGACAAATCACTGTCCTTTAAAAAATAATTAGCTATCAATCATTTCCTAAATTGGGGGCAGCCTGACAGTTTCCATGCAAACATTCCTCATGTGTGGAATGGGCAGAGTGCTACCATATTTGACCATTGACATCAGCAGAGTACGGTACTTGGAATTCTTCTACTGGGGACAGCGTAAAGATGGTACGCCTTGAAGGCAAGCAGCCTGGATACAAAGCCTGGCTCTTGTGCTGACAGACTATTGATCTGGGGCACAAGTTTTCTAAATAACGAGGATACCAACAACCTCATTTTGTTGTTTTAAGGATTAAATAACACATCAAAGCGCCTAACTTGGTGACCGGCACAGGTAAACACTCAGTAAACACTAGTTCCCTATCCCCTTGTAATTCATTCCCCAGGGGGCTAGTTCTATCCAAATCAACTTGTGTAGAAGTGAACTAACCAATTATAAGATTTATGGAACATTTCAAAAAAGCAAATAGAAGCAAACAAAATTTAATTATCATGTAAGTTCTCGTAGCTTTGAAACAATTCTGAAATAATTTCCTGCCCGACTTGTCTGGCGAGATTGACCTGTTAGGCAGGCTCGCTAATAAATCACTTCCACGGGCTTCAAACAGAACCATGTGTAGGCAGAAACAGACATATCGCATGAATGCATGAAATTCCGTACTATTACATACTGCCCACACTCATTTTTATTTTCTCTCTAGTTCCTCAGGCTCCTAGTACTCTTAACATATTTCTCCTACTCTCCAAAACACACCCATAATTCTAACAAATACCAAGAAATATTTTATTGAGCACACATTAGACTGTTGAATGCTAAGAGAGGGGAGATATTTTAAACAGCAGCTGGTTTTAGTAAGCTGATACAATTCCTTTTAAAAGCACAATGGTACTAAGTGTCACAAAATGTTATTAAATTCTAACCTAATAATCCCATTCTTAAGAGTCAAACACAGGGAAATAACTTAAAAAAAGGAAAAGGTTATACCAAGCCGCTCATTTTTTGGTATCTACAATAGTGAACACTTACTAACAACCAAATGTTCAACATCAGGAAATGTTCAGCAAATTACAGACAATTTGATGGAATATTAGGCAACCATTAAAACAATAGTAATAAACAAAGAGCAAAATAGTAAACTTTTTATATGCTTTGATTGTATTAAAAAATATGTGAAATTTATCATCACCGTAAAGCCAAAGACAAAGAAAGTAAACAAAAATGAAAACAGTTGAGAACGTAACAGTGAACCCACTGTGTCCTCACAGAATTCTGTATTTACAACGGCAACTCAAGACCCATCGTGTAACTTCTTACCACCACGGCTGTGTCTCTGGTTCCCTCCACTCTTTCCTCTGTGTCACTCAGAGCCTCAAGGTCCAGGTCCTTTTCTTTTTCTTTTTCTATTAGTTCTTTCACTTTTTTCCTTCTGCTTTTACCGCTTCCATATATGCCAATGTCAGTCCGGGGACTTAGCACCTACAAAAATAAAACCAAATACTGAGCTCTGGTTTAAACCAAAACAATGATCTTAAAAACTGAAAATACTAAAGGGACCCATTTACTGACTACTCACCAAGTCCTTGGCACTTTAAGGACTTTGTTATACACATTACCTAATTCAATCCTCACAACAGCCTCTGAAGGAAGTGATAGTATCTACGTTTTACAAACAAGTGAAATAAAAACTCAAAAAGGAAACAACTTGCTCAGGGACACAGGGTTAGTGATTAGGGAGGCCGACCTCACACATGAAACCATCTTACTCCAAAGCCTGTGCTCTTAAGTAATATGTTTAAATGCTCAAGATGAACAAAGCAACGAGTATTTAAATCTGCGCTTCTAAGAAGTAAGATCTTTCAGTGACAGAGTCCATTAACAAGAGGTTAAGATCCAGACTGACTGCTTGTTCTGGACACAGCCCAAGATGAACTGCAAAGAAGTCTGCCTAAGGTTCCAGGTTTCTGCTCAGCATTTGATATTTACCTGACAGAATTCACTGTATAACCATGACCAGTAGGTGAAAACAAATCTCATCCATAATAATACTGTATCAGTGTTAACTCTTCAGCTTCTGATGAGGGTGTTGAAGTGTGCACACCTACAGTAAACTACTCCTTACCTGCAACAACGTATGGCTGGAATTCTTCTTAAGAAAGGTGCGCCCTGTCCGTTCTCTCCAGGCCCGCGCTGCTGCGACCTGCGACTCCACTTGGGGCAAAGCATCAAGACGCACAGGGATGGGGCGTCCTTTAGCAGATAAGCTCTCCAGTTGCTCCAAATAAGCATAGTTGCTGCCACTCTGAAAAACAAAAGTACACTCTCACACAATCTGTATTCTGGCAACATGCTGTCAGAAGACCTTACAAAAAGTTTAGAGTAGTTTGTTTTTTTAAATTAAATATTATTCATTAAACCTAATTATATCTCTAGTATTAATAGAGCTACAACGATCCTTTTTAAAGTTTGTGTAAATGCAATACACAGATGATGTATAGCATTACAGAATTGTAACTTGAAACTTAAATTATTAACTAATGTCATCCCAATATAATTTTTAAGTGTGCATAAATTTATGTTGTCAAAGATTTTAGTATATGTGCTGCCAAAGTGAGGACTGTCAAAGATTTTAATTTTATTAATTAAGGGGACCACTAAATGTAAAAACTAGTTCCAAGGACAATCTAAATAGACAGATATATGCAATTAGGAAAGAGGAGAATAATAATTCTTGCTAATAGATGGAACAGGAAACAGATATTTAATAGTATCATACAGAACAATGAAATTATCTTTTCTACAGTGTAAAAATCAATTGTTCCACATCCAAATACAAATTTAATTGCCTTTCTATGGACATATTCATTTGTATTCTACCCTTTTTTAATAATGGACAGTTGCAAAATAGCTTTAGTCAAAGAGAATCTAAGGCATACACTCCTAGCACCATATAATCGTGGACAGTTCACTAGACCATATCCAGTGTTCCACTGAAAGAACATTCAGTAATCTCTTCTTCCTGTTTCAAAGTCTTCCACAATTTTGTTTGTTTGTTTTTGACAGAAAGAGAGATACAGAGACAGAGAGAACTGAACTGGGGGAGCTCCCCAGTTCAGCATATGGGTCCGCACGGGCTGGGGCCGGGATTTGATCCCTGGTCCCTGGCGCTGCAAAGTGAGCGCTCAACCCACCTGAGCCATCCCGGCTTCCCCGTCTTCCACAATTTTGCCAATGAATAGAAAGCAGTAATTTAGTTCTGATAACTACCTCCATTTTATGTTATACTACTAACATAGATGAGAATGGATATTTTCTTCTAAGTCACAATGTTTCAATATTTCCATGCAATGAAGTCATTATTGTTTTTAGAAATTACACACTGCTTTAAATTTACTAAATAACTGAATCCCTACAGGTGAGAGGGTCAACAGGAATTCTAGGGATTTGGGGAGAACAACTGAAGTGGGTCGACAGCCTGCAGACAATAATTCACAGTGATAGCTCAGACTGGACAAAGCTCCTAGCAGCCAAAACATGTAAGCAATCCTCTAAGACACTATACATTCCGTAACACTTGTTATTCAACGGCTATGAAAGAAAGGTGTAATATTATGTGCTAAACATCAATACTCTATTAAAAGGTTATTTCCCACGTACTGACTGACTCATTTGCCTACAAATTCAGTTTAAAGTTACACTAAAACATGTGGAAAAATAAACAGGTAAGAAACTTTAAAAAAGAGGGGATGCTGGGATAGCTTAATAGGCTGAGCACTTGACTCAAAACCACAAGGTCCAAGGATTGAATCCCTGCCCCAGCCCGTGCAAACCCATGTGCTGAATTGCATGCAGCACATCTGATAACCACTGGGATGGCGGCGAAGGTTCTCGCCTCCCATGAGGGAGGCCTCTGGTTCGGCTCCCATCCTGTGTGGGCCCACATCCACCTGTGTGGAATGAAACCAGGTCACAGCTAATGATGTACAACTATGGAGACTGCTCTGGGGTCTCCCCACTCCTGTCTGTCTGTCTCTCACCTTCTCTCAAACATAAATCTTTATTAAAAAAAAAAAAAAAGAGAAACTTAAACAAGAGTAGTAAGAAGGTTTTAGCCCTAAGGTATTATTATAATGGTATAATTAAATCACCATGGAGTTAGAGTATGAATAGACAGCTAACTGAAATAGAAAAGAAAGCTAAGATATAGACAGGGTCAAGAAAGGTCCTATTTATTATTATGACTCCCTCTCATGCCCAACTGTGGCCATGTGACTACAGAACCCCTCTGGCTAAGCCTAGACAGAGCCTGCTCCTGAGCTCCCCTAAAGAGTGGCCTGTGAATACAGCTGCCTGCTTACTTGGAGCCTACAAGTCAGTCCTTCCACTGAAAAGAAGGGTTTGGTAGATGAAAATCCCTCCAAAACTACAGAGGAAACACATGACAGCTACCCATATCTGTAGACTTAGTCCCTCAATTATAAACAGCTAACTAAGGATTCTCAGACATTTTGAGGATAGCCAACTGCCTGAAATAGGTCAAAGATGAAACAAACACAGGAGCTGCCCTGATAAAAACAAACAATTTTAAGACATCATAGGAAGAGTGGCAGTTAAACATGTCCCACAACAAGTCAACTGAAAAGGAAGTAAAAAAGAAGTCATGAGAACTTAACACCTAGAGTATATTCTTTCTTGGTGTAGCAGTTCAATAAGAGTTGGTTTCCTTTTTCTTTGTGTATAGTCCTATAATAAAGAGCTCTTATATACTGAAGTCTGTAAATGCTATTTAATAGTTTTTTATAATTCAGAAGAAATACTATGGATTCAAGCATAGTTTCATCTCTAGCTACACTTATTTCATTCTGATTCTCCAACTAGAATATATGCTATTTTGAGAGCCAATCCTATCTGTATACCCTCCCCTCACACTTCTGCTCCCAAACAACTAGAAGAACAGTATCGTGAATATTGTGGATCTACCTCTTATTTATATGCAAAGAATATAGCAAGGTATAAACTGCCTATTGCTAAGAATTAAATAGCTAATTCTATCACCTTACAGCAGGGAGTGAATCAATATACATAATATTGACTTTGAATTATAAAATCGAATGAAACAAGTGAATGTTAAGGACTGCAATTATTTTATTATGGTTATTCTAAAAAATAGGGTTCATCTGTGAAACAGCACTATCTGAACAGCAGGATCATTCAAAAGGTTCCATACCTGAATAGCTTCCACTTTAGCTGTCCAATCTCGAGCCTTCTGTAAGGCCTCTTTCAGGGATATCACGTTGGGCAGAAAGGCTGGAATACTCTTAGCTTCATTCACAACGCTTTCTAAACTAGCCACACTGTGCCGTGGTCTAAAAAAATACAAAAGTAAGGCTGATGTATGAGGAAAAGTCAAGCTGCTACCAACATTTACATAACATTTTAGAATGTGTAAGGTAACTTTCATAGACATGGTTTCACTTAATTCTTACCACAATCCTATATATAAAGAAGGCAAAGTAGCTATTATTTTTCTTTCCACTTCACATATAACTTATTTTCCCCAAAGTTATTGGAATAAATGGCACACCCCAAATCCTGATGCCTTGGATCCCATGCTCTTTTCACTACCCTAAATTGCCTCTACTTTAGTTTTCCACAATAGTGACACTGTCAGAGATGCTTATTAAGAGAGCAATGTAGAAAGTAAGTCTAAAAATGCATTAATGTTGACTGTGCACATAATTAATTACATTCAGTTAACTCCTCTTTACACAAAGATGAATAACTTACAGACCTTGATCTTCACCTAGTCAGAATACAGGAACTACACTGGGAACTCAGAACAAATTGCTATAGGCTCACTACTGCCTAAGAGGAGCAAGGGCTTGGAGCTATGCCCTAAAGTATGATTTTGTTGAGTGAAAGGTTAAAGGGGAAAAGGTACAGGAATATAATGAGCAAAGACAAAGAGGAACACTTGTTGGTAGTCTAGAAGAGTAAGAGCAAGGAGGGGAATCTGGCAGGAAAGGAGGATGCAAACAGATTATGAGGTTGCAAGAGCCATGAACTTCACAATGTAAACAATGGGAGGTTTCCAAGGATGGGAAGTCTTGTCATCATCCATAAATCCTACTAGGTGCAGGGCCCTGTGCTCGGTTCTGGAGATGATTAGTGCACAAGAGTGACAGAGTTTCTGCCTCATGACACTTTGATCTTGTGGAGGAGGGCATTATTATTGAGATATGATGCACTCACTGTAAGTTCAATGACTGAGGAAAAGAAAGACACTATGAGGATATATATACAAACTAGGAGGACCTAATTGACTTGGCAGGTGAAGGAAGGATCCCAGAAGTGCCGCTAAGCTTCCTCATTCTGTCTGAATAGGAGTTAGCCAGGAAAGCTAGGGCCCGAGGCAGGAAGGGGTGATAGATATACTACAGGGGATATGTGGAGAAGAATGCTGCTCCACAGAAGAACAAAAGGTGCAAAGGTCCAGAGAGGACAAGAAGGAACATGGCATGTTTGAGGAATTGGTGTGGGGAGTGGGAGGCGGGGGAGTCACTGTGTTTGTAACACAGAATGCAGGAGGAAGAATGGCAAGGGATGAGGCTAGATATTCAAACAAGGGACTGAATGCAGTTGAATTAAATGTACTAAACATTTGAAATTCATTCATTCCTTCACTCATTCATCTGTTTCTCCCCACTAGAATGATGGCTCTATTTTAAAGCAGGGACCCTGTGTATGTGTCTTTTCTCTACTGTCTCCAAAGTGCTCAGCTAGTGCCTAGAATGTGGTGGGCACTCTGTAAATACTTACTAAACTGTGAAGGGAAAACACGAGTACTGTAACTAGGTCAGAGACAAGGGAGTTGAAAACAGAGGTGAAAAACAATTTGGAGGCAAAAATCAACTAAATTTGGTGACTACGGTAAATGTAGAAAAATGGGGGAAAAAAATTTCAAATGTTACTACCAATAAAGTTTCATTCAGTAGACTATGATTAGATACACCAAATCATAATTTTGCATTCCACAGAAATTCAGATTTTCCTATTTAATATGCTCCCGCCTTCTGGACTGTAGTGAATCTGAAGACACAGAGTAATCTAAATATCTGGACAGGAAAAGCTATGAATAAATGTAGTACATAGTCTCCACAGCATCTGGAGAGCAGAATACCCAGCGTACATGGAACCTTTTCACGGCTAAGCAGAACTGTGCTGACTGAATCATCTGAGAATTTTTCCTGGCAAGCCCACTCCAAATAAGTACATGGAGACTTTGGAATAAAGTGGGAAAGGCTTTAAATCTGAGCTGTTGTTTAATAGCTATGTGATTTCTCTAAGCATCCCAGTTTCCTCATCTTCACAATAGAAATGATATAAATACTAATCTGAGCTGCTGAAAAAGTTTCATGAAGAACATTACAGTCAAATTAGTTGGTATACATACAGTCAAATATAATGAATGCTTTCCTTAAATCTCACAAATCCAATTGGGTGTTAATATTAATGCAACTGCTTAACATTCGCATGCCTGATTCTTCTCATTACTTTCCTGCATAATCTCCCACTCCAATAAAGTCCATGTAACTTCTGTCACATGAATACACCTCCTCTGTGATCCGTAAATTTAGCTTATATTTCTCTTACCAGGACTTCCACTTTGATCTTACTCATTCTTTGAGGTTCTAAGTTCTTACTTTTCTCTCCAGCTTCTCTTCTGATGATCCAAGCTAACAGTGATCTCTTCTCTTCTGAATTCCTATAGCACTTTTCTGTACCTCTCAGTTAATAAAATACTGTAATGAGCTATGTATTTGTTAGCTCCTAACAATAATATCAGTAATGGAAGGCTCTAAACAAATACTCCTTTATATCACTTAAAGTACCTAGCAAAGTACTCTGCTTATAATATGTACACAATATTTGAAACTGTCTGTATGTAGACTCATTTGATAAGCTAGTGAATGGTCAGGGAAGGCACAAAACAGTTACATAAATATTTAATGAAATAGACCCAATGCTCCTCCTCTCATTTTACTCTCTTAGTTACTAAAGAGGTAACAGTCACCAATACGTATGTTCACCTTGCCTGGAGGCAGCCCTTAGCCTTTTCCTCCCATCGCTCAGAGACTGTAAGGAGCTCCTGCAGTTCAGCCATCGCTTTCTCCACAGCATGGTGTGGGGCCAAGCCCACCCCAGAGTCTATCAGCTTCTTCATGACGTCCAAAGTGACCTGCTGTGGATCTGACAGCGTCAGCCTTACTTCATCCAACCATCGAGCCTGCTGCAGCTCCTGCTTTAGCCGGGCTAATTCAGGTAACTCCACATAGAGACTGGAGCCCAGGTCTATCAACATCTGGAGTTTAGAAGAATCGGGGGTTTCATCCAACAGGGCCTCTTGAGCACGTTCATGAAACTCTTCCACATCATCCAGCAGATTCTGAAAAGGTCCAGAGAATAAAGATAAAGTCAACTTAAAAGATACAAAATGAGGGGAAGCTGGGATGGCTCAGCAAGCTGAGTGCTCACTTTGCAGCCCTGGGGCCCAAGGATCGAATCCCAACCCCGATCCAAGCAGACCCATATGCTGAGCTGGGGTGTGCCCCCAGTTCAGTTCTTGCCGGGGCCTATGTGGGAGGCTCCCAGCCCAGTTCCTGCCCTGCGCAGCCCCTTGCCCACCTGTGGAGTGAAACTACATGGAAAAACTAATGCTGTCAACTATGGAGACTGCTCTGGGCCCTTCCTCTGCTCTCTGTCTCTCTCTCTGTCAAAAAACAATAAAAATAAATCTTAAAAAAAAAAAAGATACAAAATGAATACATCATAGACATGTTTGATATGCAACAGAACATAGTTTTAATAGGCAAAACTATCAAATTCTAGACCAGGGCTGTCCAACCTTTTGGCTTCCCTGGGCCACACTGGAAGAATTGTCTTGGGCCAACACATAAAATACAGTAACACTAACGACAGCTGATGAGCTAAAACAAAAGGTTGCAAAAAAATCTCATGTTTTAAGAAAGTATACGAATCTGTGTGGGGCCACTGCCTTCAAAGTCGTCCTGGACCAAGGATTAGACGAGCTTGTCTAGACCATCTAATGATAGTACCAAATAGACATGATAGTTGAGGACATAAATATGCTTCTCTGTAATTACTTACATAGTCCTACTTTTAGAATGTGATTCATTTAAAAATATGTAACGACTGCTGACATAGCTGCAGGCACTGTCCTAGGAGCACCGCATCAAACAGAACACACAAAGCCCTTGTCCTCAAGGACATGCATTTCAATGTAAGTGGCCAGACACTGAATACATGAAAAAAATGTCCATTTGTTTTAAGTGCTATGAAAATAAAATAGAGCAACACAATAGAGAATGGCCAGAAGGGGGGGCATATTACTTTGTAATGGTCATCTGGAAGAAAAGTGAACTGAAACAAAAATGATAAGGTAGAGTGGGAACCTTATGAAAAGTTGAGAAAAGAGCAATTCAGAAAGAGTAAATAATAATTACAAACGCTTTTAAATAGAAATGAACTTGGTGTCTTGCTCCAAACTCGATGGTGGGGAGAGCAGTAGATAAAGGATAAATGTAGTTGAAGAAGCAGAGATCAGATTATATATAGCCTTGCAGATTATCAATTTGGATTTCACTCTAATGGCTTTGGGGAACCACTGGATAATTTTTTAACCATGAGGAAGCAACATCATTTGATTTACATTTTACATGATCACTCTGGCTACCAAATGGAAATAAACTGTCACAGACAACACCAGTGAAGAGGTTAAAGTAATCTAAAGGATAGGTTCTAGTGGGCTACAGCAGACTTTCAGCAGTAGAGCTGAGGACAAATGATTTTCTTTGAGACACACGGTAGAGATAATAGCAACACTTGTTTAGAGACTGGGTGTAGAGCATAAGAAAAATAAAGAAACCAAGGATTTTGATTCATTAAAAGGGGGTTAAGATGCCTTTTAGTCTGCCAGAGGGAAACAGTATGCAACTGGATATTCAAGTCTATAGAAAAAAGGAAAGGCAGTTAGAGCAAGAAGTTTGGACTCCACAGGATACAGGTGATGTTTAATGTGACTGGACAAATAATAAGATATCAGGACCAGGAATAAAAAAAGGGCCGAGATTCCAGCCAAGGAGAAAATAATCAGCAAAGAAGACTAAAGAGAAGGAACTGTGAATGAGCAAAGAAAACCACTGTGTGGTGTTGCATATGTTTACAGAAGAAAATCTCTCAGAAACAAAAGTACAGTCAACTATTAAAATGCTCTTATGACACAGAGTAAGACAAAAGCATAAGTTGATAAGCTTAATAAAATCCATTTTAGATACCCTACACACAGCCAATCATAAAAACATACCACAAACTATCAAAAGATTACTAACTGTGTGAATTAATACAGAGGGTGCCAGAAAATGTATACATATTTTAAGGAAGAAAAAACTGTATTAAAATTGTTTAATACTCAATATATACCGATAACAAAAGTCGTCTTCAACTTCTCTAAGTACAAGAGGTGCTCAAAGTGGTGACCATCAGCATCCAGATACTTCTGATTACGGCGAACTACTGCTTGAGCAACGCTGACCAAAGAAAGTGTCCAGTTGTATCGCTGAACGTGCCATTTCAATTTACCAGGCATCTCAAACTTATCACAAATGCGTGCAATTGTTGGAGGTTCTGTCACACACTCACACCTCCATTATCATTGTACTTCCACAACGTTCTCAAATTTCAAAAACGATTCCAACATGGTCTCGTGCTCCTTGAACGACAACTGTACTTCCACCATTTTTCTTTTGATTGTCCCGCCTGTCACACGGTGATGCTATCATTTAATTAATACTATCTTTTCAGCAAACATCATACTACACATTGCTGCTGTAATTCAATTCAACTTCGAAAAGTAATACATAGATAACATCTCTTAAAATATGTACACATTATTTTGGCACCTCCCCGTATATTTGATATAAACGTTTGCAATTTTGCATATTGATTAAACCATTAGGGCCCTGGTAATTTCACAGCTCTGCATTTTAAGAGCTCATGAAGTAATAACTCTGATACATTCAGACTCTTTTAACTAATTTCTTGGATTTCAATTATATGTAAATGAAATGGGGCTTAGATCTAAAATTAATATAGAAAAAAAGAGTAAACTAGCCTCAATTCCAGAACTTTACAGGGGGAATTACAGGCTAAGAATGAAATCAAGAGATTCTTACTCTTACTACAACACCCCTTAAGCTGCTCTTATGTGAGAAAAGAAATACACAGAACAAAAACTAGTCTAAACACACTACCGGTATTCTGTTTACCAAACAGCATAGCCCATACTACAAAGGCTATTACCCAAGAAAAGAATGTAATACTCCACCTTCACTTGTCGAGCTTGGCTGATAACACATGGAAGACTAAAGAGTTGCTGGACAAAGGCCTTCAGCTCTTCCACAGTCAATTTGGTCCGAGTCCTCCCACTATCTGGGCTCTGCCTGGTGTAAAATAATATGAAGACATAAGTAAGAAAAAAATCACGATCACTGTGATACAAAAGGGGCTTCTAAGAATACTAGTGTTTGAGAGATGCCACTTAACAAATTAGATTTTTAGCTCTTTAATGACTAAAGATTCAACTCTCAAAGTTACGTTCTTCCAATCTTACAAGTATTAAGTATTTTAACATTCATTAAGTTCCTCAAAGTAAAACATTAAGTTCATTGATAAAACAGAATCTTTTATCTCAAGAAGCTTTTAGATGAGGAATAAAGGAATTTAACTGGCTTAGGAAACAATAAATCCTCTCTGAAACTGATTCAAAATTTTGTTTGTGGAATGCCAGGATAGCTCAGCAGAATGAGTGCTTGCCTTGCAACTTCAAGGTCCGGGGTTCAATTCCTGGCCCCAGCCCGTGCAAACCCATATGCTGAACTGTGGTGCAATTGGTAACCACCCCAGAATGGCTTGGTGGTGAAGGTTCATGCCCCACACTGCCCCACATCCACCTGTGTGGAATGAAACCATGTCACAACTAATGATGTACAACTGTGCAGACTACTCTGCCCACCCACCCCCTTCTCTCTTATCTTCTCTTAAACAATAAATCTTTAAAAAAATTTTGGGGGGGAAGCTGGGATGGCTCAGCGGGTTGAGTGCTCATCTTACAGTCCTGGGGTCCAAGGATCAAATCCTGGCCCAAATCCATGTAGACCCATATGCAGAACTGGGGTGTGGTCCCTAGCTCAGCTCTCACCACGGCAAGCCTCCTCTATGGGAGGCCTCTGGCCAGTTCCTGTCCTACACAGCCCCATGCCCTCCTGTGGAAGGAAACTATGTAGAAAACTAATGACATGCAACTATGGAGACTGCTCTGGGTCCTCCCCCTTCCCTCTGTCTCTCTCTGCCTCTTTCTGTCAAAAACAATTAAAAATATATATATTTTTTTGTTTGTATGTGTATTTATCTAAGAAAAGGATCCCTAAGTTTTCATCAGATTTTCTAAGGGGGTCAGTGACCCAATGACCGGTGAAGATTCACTGATTGATGTCTTTAAGAAAGGTTTTCTGATAAAATGGTAGAAAAAAACGCACAAAGTAACTCAAAACCTAATGTGAATTGCCACAGAAAAGGTCATTTGGATACAAGGAATGTGTTGGAATGCATATGAAACAATACACAGAAAACTGAACATGAATTAGTACACTAAGGGCACATTTTTCCATTCTCCTTAATAACAGCTTTCCCTGCACCATCAAGGTTACTCTTTGATACCACCTGCCCTCAGCCTGTAGTATCATCTATTTATTCACAAATATTTATTGCACACCTACTATGTGCAAAGCATTGTACTAAGATGGATAAAAATTCATGACATTCTCATCTAGAATACATTCTAGCGGGATTGGGGAAAAAAGAGGAAACAATAAAGTAAGTAAATTAGTATATCAAACGGTGACAGGGCTAGGAGGAAAGCAAAGCAGGAAATAATAAGAAGGTTGCATTTTTATTAAGTGCTGTCAGAAAAGGCCTCTACAAGAATGTGACACCTGAAAATGACTTGAAAGTAGTGAGGGAACAAGCCACCTGGGTATCAGGAGACAAAGAACATGCAGAGCAGAGAGCAGGCATGAGGCCCAAGCAGGAACGCCCTGGTATGCAGGACCAGTACGAGGAAGAGGGCTGCGGAGTGGAGCAAGAAGGAAGGGGTGCAGGAGGAGGTAAGTAAGATCAGGGCATCACTGGAAAAGGGGGAGTCATGGCCACAGGAGGTCAAAAGTAATGTAGGGCCTCACAGGCCAGTTAAAACTATGGCATCTACTCTGAAAAAGAACAGGATACTGCTGAAAAATTCAACTCCTCTTAGTCTTACCTGTGTTTCTGCTTTTTGCTCAGCAGCAGCTGAGCCACAGAAGCACAGGTCTCAGCTTCCTTCACTGCATCCCTGAGTTTTCGAAAGAGCTCATTCTCTGGATATTTCCTATCCTCAGCATCTTCCAGCATTACTCGTAGTTCAATCAGATCTGTAGAAATAAAAGCCATATACTATAACCACTGATATAAAGTCACTGAAAAATCTTCACTAACCTCTCAAATGAGTCATCAATCTCTTAGCAAAAACATACTGCAGCTGTGAAAATCTCCGCACTGCAATGGAAGCTTGTGACCAGGTGCTTATTCCTAAACCTTACAATGTCTCTCAGGTAAGACACTTTCTCTTTCTTTAATGGTAGTCCACTGGTAACAATGGCTTCCCAAAATACATATCCACTGCAAGTTAATTATCTGTCCTGCTTTTTAATCAATTTTTTCACTTAAAAAAAGAATTTGCAGGGGATGCCAGAATAGCTCAGTGGTTGAGCACTTGCCTCACAATCACAAGGTCCGGGGTTCGATTCCTGGTCCTGACTCCAGCCCGTACAACCCCATATGCTGAACTGCAGCACAACTAGCAACCACCAGGATGGCAGAGCAGCGAAGGTTCTCACCTCCCATGTGATAGGCCCCCAGTTCAGTTCCTGCCCTGTGGCCACCCCCACATCCACCTGTGTGGAATGAAACTATGTCACAACAAATGCTGTACAACTATGAAGGCTGCTCTGGGCCCCTCCCTCCTTCATTCTCTCTCTCTCTCTCTTCTTCTCTCAAACAATAATAAATCTTTATAAAAACAACTTGCAAGTAGAAAATTAAGACTATAATTAATTAATCCACTAGTCTCTAATCTCATAGGAAGCCTAGGACATTTTGCTTAATGCAAGAAAACCACATCAAACAAGGACTCTTCCAAAGTGACAACAAATTTCAGTGCATGCAAAGAAAAGGAGGAAATGCAACCTTTCTTATGGTTGAAGTTGGCAGATAATGCTTCTGTAACACGGCTGACCCAAGTGTCATAGGACTGTGCCCTGACTTTCACACCATACAGCAGAGAAGGAAGGTCCTCTAACGGGTAGCGATATCTAAAAACAAAACCAAAAACCATGAACATAAAAACTTCAAAAACTGAAAACTTGAAAGTAAATTCAATTTTAAGTATACTCAGCTTAAGGGAAGTACACTGGCCAGAGGAATAGGGTCTTGGTAAACATAAAGAGACAATCAAAGAAGTCTAGAATTTCAACACAGAGACAAGGAGCACGTGCAATCAACTGATAAACTCATTTTAGTTGCCAAGTGTACCCCAACTTTAAAGGACTGGTCTTTGAGCAGGGAGGCAGACTGACAAGAAGCTACCAGCCCACACACAGAGAGCAGCACAGACACCTGGCTTTAGAAGGTAATGGCAGTGTTTCAAGAAATCTCTGGATACCTAAGACACTTCTTCTGCATGGGGCAGGGGCACAGGTCAGTTGGATGGTAGAGACACACGAGCCGCTCGGGATTACAGGAGCACGTGAGAGCAGAGAGAAAGCACGTGGTCCTGCATGCTGAACACTGCCGCTCATCATCAGGAACAAGTTCAAACACCTCTTCTTCTGACATCAGGACACCCTGAAATACAACTTACATCTTTAGATCAAGTCTTTCCAGTCTTTCAAGCACCAAAAAATTTATTTATGATGTATTTTTTCCTATATGTAAATCTCGATGATTTACAATATAAACATGGGAGGTACAATGGCACATCATCAAAACTACTTTCTAAAAATAATCATTATTATTTTTAAAAATGGGTAAAACTAAACCTTGGTGTCTAAGAATGCATACTTGACTGAGAAGACTATTTTTAAAATGCAAGGAAATGATTACAAAGGAGGCTATCTAGGAAGGGAGGGTTACTGAGAATGGGCCGAGATGAGGCTGAAGACATGTATTTCCTCATATTTCCCATTTCAATGTGATAAATGTTTAAACATTTAAACATTCAAAATCCCAATCCTTGGTTATTCAGTCCTTCCTACTCATTTAATTTTGTAGAAAGGGGAAAGACATTAATTCACTATGACAATCTGCAAATATAACTTTCATTCAATTACAAAGCTCAGAGAGAAGGGAAAGATTTGAGCTTTCTTATTTAAAGAAATATATAGATATTTTGAAAAATAAATAGATACCTAAGTAATATGTAAGAAATTCTATCTTGATAGGAATGCATTTTTTAAAATCATAAGAGATGAAGACATCAAGATTATTAAAACTTTTTTAACTTAAAAAAACCAAAATGGCAAGTATAAAAACATAAAACCTTTCCCAAACTACCGATTTTTGTTCAACTTCTAAAGGGATCAAGATGAAAATGAGTTGTTTTAGAGGTTTAATTTGTTATATTCCACAAGTAGTATCAAATACAGGAAATGTGCTCAGCAAACTCACCATCTGTACAACAGACTCCCTTAATCGTGTCTCTTCTTCAGTCATGACAGTCAATTCTTTGCACACCATGGCAGCCAGCCCCACATCTAAGCATTCTGGATCTGCTGCCATTTTGAAAATGAGCTCCTCATGTGAAAAGACACAATGGCGCCTTAGCCGTCGGTAATGATTGACACACTGACGTCCAATGGGCAACTGAAAACAAGACAAGAGTCTCAAATTAAGTTACTTGCTTATAGCATTTCTCCAGAACAGAATCACTATTTACCCCCCAGATCCTCTTTCATTATAAAGACGACAAAATAAACTTCATTTGAATATAAAGGGTAACTGTAAATATTAAACCTTTATGGCCCAGCAGGAATTTCAAAGGCCTTCCCACAGAAAATTCCCTTAATTTTTAGATGCTAAACTTCAGGCATAAGCTGCTGATTTTCTACTCATTATGTACATCAAAAAGTATAAGTTCCATCTCAGTAAATGAGGTAGCAAACTCCTTTAGAGCAGTCTAACATAAGGGTACCCTTCAGTCTAACATAAGGATACTCTTAAAGAAAGAAAAAAGAAAATTCAGGTTATAAAGGGTTAAGTGGAAATATTCAGCATTGATGTTTTCAAACATAAATAACAGATGTTATCAGAAGTAAAAAAGGAGGGGAAGCTGGGATGGCTCAGTGGGTTAAGCGCTCACTTAGCAGCCCTGGGGACCGAGGATCAAATCCCGGCCCCAGCCTGTGCAGACCCATATGCTGAACTGGGGAGTGCCCCCAGTACAGTTCTCACTGGGTGAGACCCTGGCCCAGTTCCTGCCCTGTGCAGCCCCGCACCCACCTGTGGAAAGAAACTATGTGGAAAAACCAATGATGTGCAACTATAGAGACAGTCCTGGGCCCTCCCCCTTCCCTCTGTCTCTTGTCTCTGTATCTCTCTCTATCTCTCTGTCAAAAACAAGAAAAATAAATCTTGAAAAAGAAAAAAAAGAAGTAAAAAAGGAAGGGATAGAGCGAAGGAGGAAAAGGAAGCAAAGGGGGAACGATACTTGAGCAATTCACACTGACTGACTTAATGAAAATACTAGTTATACAATATATACACACACATTCTCTCTTCACCTTCTTTCCTACACTCCTAAAGTGAAAAACTTAGATGGCTAAAAGGAGTTTTTGTTTGTATTTGAAAACTGTATGTTAACAGAAAAATTAAGAAAATGAACTTTTAAGAACCTTTCAGAATTCACCTCCATTTTCAGAAAGGAATCACAGTTAAAGAGTATGAGACTATCTGTGAATCAAGCAGTATTTTCATATTCTTTCAAAGAAAGAATCTTTTTTCAAGGGAAAAAAACAATATGTATCTTATGATTAGCAAATATTTTTCTATTAATGATATACAATTCCTTCATTCCTTAAATTTTTACATAATTCCTCTTCAAATATTTCTCACATGCCTTAATACAAGGGCAGAAAATAGAAAACAAAGCTGTGGGATTTGCAGTTCTCAATTACTACATATGTGAGGAAGCCACAAAAAATAGAGCTGATTATCCATTGTGGCTTATAAAAATTAGTACTGTCACTTTATTCCAGGTATAAAGCTGCTGTAACTTTTTATTTATATTACACCCTTCTCCTAAAGAGTCTCAAGGTCTTTCATGCATATTTTCACTTGTTCAAGGTTATTAAGTGAATCTTAGCATCTTTACACACTGGGTAAAAAACTCTGGCCCAGTAAAGTTTAAAAGGCTGAGCAAGGACGTGTGGTGCCAGGTGGGGACTAAACTAGTCAGGGGATCACTTCATGTATTATATAAGTGTCTAACCACTATGCTGTAACCTGAAATTAATATAAAATAATACTGAATGTCAACTGTAATTGAAAAAGTAACAAATAAATATCTGCCCAAGCTTAAGCGTCAATAATAGTGAACACACTAAAGGCAGAAACCATCTCTGACTCATTTCTGAGTCTCCCGAGTCTTCATTTCCCACCCTACACCTAGCCAGGGTGCAATTAAATCTCAAACACTTAAGAAACATCAGCTGAATTGTTAAAAATAAGGATAATGCCCAAGGCATAGTCCTAAATTTGGTCTTGCTCCTGCTGCTTCCTAAGCCTAATAAAAAAGAAATTTAAAATTACTACATCAGGGGAAGCCAGGATGGCTCAGTGGGTTAAGCGCTCGCTTTGCAGCCCCGGGGACCAAGGATCGAATCCCATCCCCAACCTATGCAGACCCATATGCTGAACTGGGGAGTGCCCCCAGTTCAGTTCTCACCGGGGCGAGACCCCGGCCCAGTTCCTGCCCTGTGCAGCCCCACGCCCACCTGTGGAATAAAACTATGTGGAAAAACCAATGATGTGCAACTATGGAGACTGTTCTGGGCCCTCCCCTTTCTCTCTGTCGCTGACTGTATCTCTCTCTCTCTCTCTGTCAAAAACAATAAATAAATCTTAAAAAAAACAAAACAACAGTAAAAATAAATCTTTAAAATTACTACATCAAATAAGATTGTTCATCATGTGATTTCATTCACTAGCAAAGGAAACAAAAGTGATTAACCATGAAACTTAATTAAGGTACCCACAGAAAACATAAAACCCAGTATTACGAAAGAGTATCCTCCCAAATGTTGAGAGGTGGCAAAAAATAACATCACTAAGAGAAACTAAAGGCAAAGAGTATATTATAAAATTGCAGTTTTTCCCCAACCAACATGACATAATTGTAACTAATGATTTTTGGTACCGGTAACTACCTCATATAGGAGAGCAATCAGTAGCATCATTACACAAGAGATCTCAATATAAGTTACTCTTTAAAACTGTCTTTTTAAAAAGGAAACATAGAAAACATAAAATGGCAGGAAGAATAAAACCACCTAATTGTCCATCAGAAGAAAATAATAAATATTTAAAAATAAGAAACATAGAGCTAGAGATTTGAAAATTCTTATAAAATTCTGGGTAGAATTCTTATAAAAATCTGGGTATCTTTATAAAATCGAGAAGTGCTCAGAGAAAGCAAAGACTAAGGGAAACCATATTCTCTGAGAAAAGAAAGATTCAGAATGTATCAACTGACCACTTAAAATTCAAACAGAATGGAGAAAATAATGAATAAAGAACTACAAAATCTTCCAAAGGAAAACTGTAATGGAAGCTCTAAATGAACTTTCTAAATTACCACAGCCACTCCAGTGTCTGCTGAAATGTTCATGAACGCTGCCCTCCCCAGCTAAGGAAATACGGCAACTGAGACATTTTCCAGGGATGTTAGCAGACACATAATAACTATGTGCTATAGAACAGACCCAGTCAGCAGTGCAGAAGTTCACAGCTTCAGCGAAGTTGTAGCCCTGATTAAATCCAGAATGATAGGCACGAGGAAATGTCACAACAAACTCGCCAGCGCACTGATTGGTCCTGTACACCTAAATGCAAATTGAGAACAGTGATACAAAAAAACAAAACAAAATAAAAACAACAAAAAGGGGAGACAGATTTTATCAGTCAGTTTTCGAAGGATTTTCTAAACATGAAAACAATAAAGCATTAACTTACACACACCAGAAGATAACATCAGGTTTAAATAGTAGCCAGAATCCCACCTTCCTTTTTAAAATAGTCACTGGTAACAAGGTATAATAATTCATGACAAGAATTAGCAGCCAAAAGAAATTCTCAAAGAGAAAATGTTACTCTCACTGAGCTACTAGTTTCCTAACCTGAACTTCCTAACTTGATAAATTTTTATAATTAAGAAAATTTTTATTTTATAATTATGTTGTAAACAGAGGTAACAGATGCCATTTCTTCCTATTCTTGGATAGTTTTTTGGAAACTACATAACTGATTAGTTCATAAGTAATATGGAATATCCCAAAATCAGTTTTCCTGATTCTTACCTTGTTTTATAATATATCTTTTGATAAGTCACAGATTCTAGTATAAATTCACTCTTTAAAGACAAAGTAACATCACTACTAATGTACTATCTCATTAAGGTTATGATGAATATCTGACTATAAGTATCAACATTAAATTTATGCTTGATCAGGTGTTAGTAGCTTAAATTTAGTATCATTTTCAAAACTGTAGAAAAGGTATTCATATGTTTACTTCATCAACTCAGGGAATAAAACCTGTGAAATCTTTATATAAAATATGATCCCAAAAGAATAAAGTATACGTTATTAGAACTACCACTTAAAATACTTAAACTTTGGTTAAACAGGGGATAATAAAGAATATAAGATTTTTGTTAAAGCCAGGATATAATGGTTTACTGAAAACAAAAGGCTATTTTAATAGTTATACATGAAGTCTGATTTCTACTTTAAAACACCATTTTCTTAACCAAATGAATGTTGTTCCCTTCAGAGTATAAATTCTAGTTTAGCTAGAAGGCGACATGATCTTTTATGTCCAGTTACAAAACGAAGCATATGCTGTGGTTCTATCTAATCAGAAACTGGAAGATGGGGAAGCCGGGATGGCTCAGTGGGTTGGGCGCTCACTTTGCAGCGCCGGGGACCGAGGATCAAATCCCGGCCCCGGCCCATGTGGAACCATATGCTGAACTGGGAGCTCCCCTAGTTCAGTTCTCTCTCTGTCTCTGTATCTCTCTCTCTCTCTCTCTCCTCTGTCAAAATAAATAAATAAATAAAATATATATTAAA
>PVKE010023625.1:0-24485 GCA_004027555.1 Craseonycteris thonglongyai | reverse complement strand
ATAATACGATGCATGAATGATGTGAGGTGGACTTGTACATCTGTAAACTGTCTAATTGTTACCAACCAATGTAACCTCATCAAATTTAACAATAAATTAAAAAAAAAAAAAAAATTGGCTTTGAAATAGATGTGTTGATGCCATTTTTACCCCTAGAGATTTTCCTCAGAGCCCTCTTTCTCTTGCTCGCTTCTAGATTCATGGCTCTTTGGGGCCTTTTTATCCTAGAATTTCCTTGTGCCCTTTCCTCTATTATGCCTTGTCTCCTGGATCCCATTTTGTTCACTCTGCTGATTTCACTTTCTAGTTTGGCTGAATCCCATCCTCTGGTAGCTTAAGAAAGATCACATGGAAGACTTTTTTTTGCTTTTAAATCCTGCTCTTGATGGCATCTTTATTCTTTTGCCGCATTTGGCTGGTGGTTTGGTTGGGCACAGAAGTCCAGATAGGACATACTTTTCAGTTTTGGAGGCTTGCTCCATTGGGCATATGGGAACACAGTCATGCTGCTGGGCCTATGAGGAAATCACATAAGTAAAGCTGAGGCTGGGGTGGCCGTATTTAGGCTGTCCCAAATTAGTGACAGCAGAGGCGCACGTGCAAAAGAAGGAACTGCAGAGATGGGAGGGAGGCCGTCTGAGCTGCCCCAGAGAGACTGAGGCAGTAACTGTTTAGGGGTCTGCTGGCTTTCTGGTTTCTGATTCCAGAAACGAACTGCTGGGGGCCAGCTATACTCGCTTTGTTATTTTCCCCCCTCAAATCTATAGTAACTTGAATGAGTTTCTATTTCTTATGATTAAATGTTCTTTAAGACAACTGTCCGTTTTGTCTCAAATCCATCCCTCTGTCCCAGTCTGAAGGCTCAGTGTCTATTTAGAAATAGAGCCACATCTCAGAGCTCTGAATTGGGAATCAGGAGGCAAAAGAATTCCAGGTCTCTCTCTGCTTTTTTTTTTTTTTTACTGGCACTGGTCAGTGAGTGGCACTGGACAAGTTGTTTTCCCCTCTTGTGACTCAGTCTCAATGTCAGTAAAAGTGGGATGGCTACCTCAGATTTTTTAAAACGAAGGACAAAATGAACTTAACCATCACATACCTGCTTTGAGGAAAGCATTTGCCAGTGGGAGTGGTGGAAAAGGCTTGAGTAATAGGAAGTACACTGTTCCAGGAAACTAACTGCTTGTCCAGGACCTGAAATAACTACCATCTACAGCTGTCAACTCTGCTTATGTCCCACCGGGTGGTATTAGTGACAGGAGGAGCTCACCTGTGACTAAAATGGAGAAGAAATGGCCCTGAAGGCGGATGTCTGGCTTCTGGCTTCTGGCGCAACACTGGTAGGTCCCACTGTGTGACGGGTTGGTTTGGTTAATGGTGAACACCAACTGCGATGATCTTTCGCCGACACCATCTTTTGTCCCAGGATACTGTTTCAGTCTCAGTTGCTCCAAGCTTGTCTCAGGGGAACAGTTCCAAGACTGGTCCTTGCACAAAAACACAGTCACCCCCTCCGCCTCTTGCTCCGTATGCCACAGGGTACAGATTAAGTTTAGTTGTGTTCCTTCCTGGGAGACTGAGCTGAGGATATCCATGCATCCTGGAATCGGAAAGAGAACTCGCCACTGGAGGCCACGTGTACGTGGTAAGTGAAGTTCATGTACATGAAAAGGGGAGGCAGAGATGGGGGCTGCCCCATAGACGTTAAATACCACTCTCTTAGAAGAGTTGTCTACGAGTTACCGGTATTCGCATATTTGAGGGAGACCTGCTGTCCCATTAGTTCAGGAATGGTTTGTGGTTTATTTCTACTCTCCGTCTGGAACTTCCACAGGGCCTTTAACTAGGAAAGTGCTTTTGTATACCTAGAGACAGGTGTCCTTGTGCCCGTTTTATAGATTGATGAACAGGCAGAGTGGTTAAATGGGTTGCCAGAGTTGACAAATACTGTGGTTCCTGGACTTCAGTGTAAAAGCCTGTAGCAATCTTAGACTGAGGGACTAACTACCAGGCTCTTTGCAACACTCAGCAGAGGGAGAATGTCTGATGGGGCAGGTGATAGTATTCTGACACAAAAAAAGAAAAGCTACATTTTCCCACCCTTTCGTTAGTGTCAAGAAGAGTGGGTCCGTTTCTTCCCCACCAGAAAGAAGTCATGGCATCCAGCCCTCTTCATGAGTCCAGGATTCTCCCTGAGGCCTGTCTCTGCTCTGAGGACCTGGGAAAGGAGTTAGTGAGTGAGTGTGTGTGTGTGTGTGTGTAGGGGGGGCGTGTCCTCACCACCAAGCTCGATGTCCACGCTCGCCAGCAGAATGGCCAGGGCAAAGCAACCTCTGCCAGGAGCCATCAGCGTCCTGCAGGTTGTCAGCAGCTCCAGGAACTTGAAGCAAATGTTGGCTCTGCTGATGTCCTTGGCCTCCCTTTCCTGAAAGTGCGGGGAATCCTTCACAAGGTCTTCCAGGCAGGGCTCCAAGACCTCACCCTGTTCAGGCGCTGGCTTCTGTTGCCTAGGCCCTGCTGGAGGTGGAGGGAGGCCTGGGCATGAGAGGCCAACTGGCAGGGAGACTTTGACAGGACGCACCAGATCCGCTCTCGCACCTCTCACACACACCCCATGGGGGCCACGGGGAACGGATGCTCTTGGAATGAATAGATGACCTTGGTGTCCGGAGGCGCGGGCAGTGCTGTTCTGCACTTTGACCGCTAGAGGGCGGCCCCCTTCCAGGCTGCAGTTCAGCGGCCGGACGTTTGGTGCCTGCGCGCGGGGTGGGACTTGCGTAAACTAGTAGAGGAGGGGTGTGTGTGAGGGGTGTGTGTGAGGGGTGTGGGTGAGGGGTGTGTGTGAGGGGTGTGTGTGAGGGGTGCGAGAGCGGGTCTGGTGCGTCCTGGAGACACACAGCCTGTACTGGAGCTGCAACTGGCCCTCAGTAGCGAGAAGAGGCAGTAGGGGAGGGAAGTCTAGGATCTTCCTGGGTCCCTGCACCAGCAGCAGGCCTCTCCCTCATAGAACGTGGGAGGCCCCAGAGCGCGCACGCATGAGGGTGCAGATGAGGGGCGCTGGCATCCTCGCCTGTCAGCCTCTCCCAGGGTCCTGAACTACGTTGGCTGCTCAGGCAGGGCCTATGAGCCCTTAGGATGGAGATATGGCGGCCGGCAGGAAATGCCCCCTCTGCCCGACCTGTTGAAGTGGGAGACGCCTGGAGTCCAGGATTCCAGTTCAAGCTACATAGGATCTCAGGCACGGAACTAACCATGCCCAGCCTCACATTCCTCTTGTGTGACAATTAGATGACATATGAAGAGTTTCCTGGGGAATGTGGCCTGTCGGTGGCAGGGACAACATGGTTAAAAAGAGGCTCCAGGGGAAGCTGGGATGGCTCAGTGGGTTAAGCACTCACTTTGCAGCCCTGGGGACCGAGGATCGAATCCCGGCCCCGGCCCATGTGGACCCATGTGCTGAACTGGGGAGTGCCCCCAATCTGGTTCTCAACGGGGTGAAGACCCCAGCCCAGTTCCTGCCCTGTGCAGCCCCGAGCCCACCTGTGGAATGAAACTATGTGGAAAAACCAATGATGTGCAACTATAGAGATTGTTCTGGGCTCTGGGCTCTCCCCCTTCTCTCTGTCTCTGTCTCTGTATCTCTCTCTCCCTCTGTCAAAAACAATTAAATAAATAAATAAATAAATTTTTAAAAGAGAGGCTCTATTCTCCCTGACACCAAAGCCCACATCTGTCTCAGAGAAGCTGAAAAGTTAGCAATGAACTCCCTACGCCTCTGCTTTTAGATCTCCCAGGCCCACAAACTGCCACAAACCTGGCTCCTTAAAGTAGAACCAGATTGTAAGTAAACTACAACCAGTGTGGGGTGGCTCTTGGAGCACTGGTCTGCTCCCTGAGGCTTCGGGCTCTGACCCCTCTGGACCCACCAGAGCAGGCAGGGCCTCTCGACCTTAACATAAGAGCACCAACGACCCTGTTGGTTGTCTGCTGAAGTCTCTGGGTCCTCTTCTTAGAACAACATTTAAAAGGAATAAAGTAAAGTACATAGGATAACAAAGGAGCCAAATTATATCAAACCAGTTGTCCGAACATTAGAAGAATGTGTGATTGGGAAGTATCATGCTGCTTTAGATCTAGCGTCAGCCTCAGAACTGCCATAATTTCATAGTAATGAGGACATGTTGAGAAATCTGTAACAACTGTAAGGAGGTTTGAACACATCTGTGATGTCTGTTGATGGCAAATTCTATTGTAGTTTGTTGCCTACATTCATAATGGAAGCAAATGCTAACTTTCAGTTAGCAACTCATGAAAATAAAGATGTAATGTTTTCGCCAAAGTCACGAATCACGTGAACAAATCCACGGCCCCCACTTAAGAATCTATGCAGAACATTTTGCAACTAGGGAAACTGAGGCAACCAACCAGGTCTCTGGATTCCTAGATCAAAGGTCTTTCCACTAAAGTGAATCACTTTGGACCTTGTGGAAAACTATTTTCAAACCATTATTTTTACCCTGGACTTCCCACGTTTACTCTTGTCAAAAAACATGTGCGTGGCCTGAAGCACCCCTGTTTGCATCACCTGCCCCCCAGCATACATCTGGGGTGTGGACTGCCTGCCCTAGGGCCCCCTACCCACTCCACGGAGCCCAGCGGCTTGTCCCAGGCCAGGCACTGAGTGCTCCAGACGTGAGCGATCCAGACCCTGGTAACTTTCCTCTAGAAACTATCTTCTTTTTATTGCTAAGGACGCCCCTTTGTCATTCACTCTCCATGAGCACCCAAGAAAAAGAAAGCTACCTGGAGGATTTAGCACAGCACGAGGGACTCAGGGCCTGACAGGTACTTTTCAAGGCGCTCCCCGGCATTTCCATCCCATGAACGCGCGGCATGGTTCTTTCCCGTGTGAGGGAAGTGGCAGGATGGCCATATCCCTGGGATGATTCCGAAAAAGAACAAATATGTCCCCCACCCCCACTTCTTCCCAGGCTCCGAGGTGAAGGCATTTCAAGATACAGGGTCCCTCAGGCACCTTCCTGGAAGGCTGTTTTTCCCCCAGGCAGTTCTGTGATCAGTCCCACCCCTGCCTCCAGCCCCCAAGGCCCCCCTGGGGCTCCTTACCTCAGGACAGTGGCTCTCTCCTCTCTCAGCAGTGGCGCTCTGGTGACAGCACTTTGAATGCGTTCTCAGCCCTTGACTTGCTCTTCGGTCTCCCACTTCCGTCATTGCTCTGCCCCTATTTCTGGTATATATGGTCTTTGCAAACCACATGATGGGTTTTTTTTAGCAGTCAGGGGTCTTCCTGCCTCTCTCTCCTCCACCCTGGGTGTGAAAGTTTGCCTCCTCTCTCTTCCACCTCCTCCCCTGCTGCTTTCTCCTTTTCCTCTTTTCTTTCTCTTGTGTTAGAAATCGACTATGGTGGTGAGAGGGCTGAGAATAAAGCCAAACAAAACACCCTTTGAAGCTGTTTTCTGCACCTTGAGGGACACCGATTTTTCACTTGATAATACATAATAAGGATAAGACGGACAACAGAATAACTAGAAGATCTAAGGACAGGCTGCGCCTTCAAGTCTAAAGAAAGGTGCCCGGTCTTTTCTAGAGAGGTTTTGCTTGGGAGAAAGACAGAGGATGGAGCCTGGGGGGTGGGGGCAGGGGAGGCAAGGACCAGGGCAGGCCCCATATGTCGGGGTGAGACGATGGGTGACTTCCTTTAGTCCCCCTCCTGCGACCCCCTCACTGTTTCTATTCTGTTCTGTTCCTCCGTGGTTGGCGATGGCTGGGGAGGCTGTGAGGATCACATTCTAAATTCTAGGGTCGTGCACCTTGGTGGAAAGAGCATTGGTCTAAGAAGCTGTGGGTTCTCACCTCTGCAAGGCCAGGCCAGGCCCTGCGCCAGAGGGTACCCACACACCAGGAAACCCCCTGCTTTCGGAGCAGGCACCTGTCATGATTGCCAACCGGTGCCCAGGAGCCCCAGGGGTGTCACAAGAGGTGGGCTTGGGGGTAATTTCCTGTGACTGATCTAGAGTCACTCTCACCTTGATTAGTCATCAAGACTGATGTAGAGTCTGGTGAGGACAGGGAATTCCTGCCTTGTTGTCCTCCCTGATCTTTAACACAGTAAAGAGCTCTGGCGTTTGAGGTCCTTGTAGGTGGCTGCACCAAAGCCATCGTCCTGGTTGTTGTCAGGTGAGACAGACATCAGGAGCATCTTAGTCCATCAAACTGTTCTGCTTTCACAACAGAGTGAGTCGATTCCAGGACCCTGGGAGGTAGAAGCCATGTGGGTAAGGGGTGCTTCCTCCCATCTGTGTGTCTGTCATCACCGTCCTGGTCACAGGCCGAGGCCGCCGCAGCCCACAGGCTACCTGGCTCTGCAGACGTAAATTGCTAAACTGGGCCCTATGGCTGGTAACCCGGTATCCTTATTCGTTGTCTCTACGGTGGTGGTCTGTTCCCTAAAACGGAGATCTGCCCGTGCTTGTCCCTGTGGGCTGCGAGGAGGGTTGGCTGTGAGGGCATTTCATTCGGGACCTGTGCAGCCAGGAGTGAGTGCTGTGAACAGGAAGAGGCGTTGAGGACAGCAAGGGCTGGAGCTGCAAAGAGAATGAGGCCACCTGAGCACCAGCAGACACACACGCGTTCCCCCTGGTTACTGCAAAACCCTCAAACTTCTCAGCAAAGACCTCGGGTCCTGAAATGGAGACGCAGAGGACTGCCTGCCTTCTCAGCACCGGTCAGGTCGGATCTGTCCTGCAAACAGCTGCCGCCCTCATTTTCTGAAAAGCTGCTTCTGATCGCGCCTCGCAGGATCAGCGGCGTGTGTCAGGCACCGCGGCGTTGACAGGGCTGAGCCCGCGTGGACAGCACACCGTGAGACGAGTCAGAATGCACCAAAAGCTTACCTACCCGAGAAGTGAGAGAAGATCCAGAAAGAAGGGGGAGGCGGGAGGAAAGGGGGTCAGCCTTGTGTGCGGCACACTGTTAGGGCCTTTAGTGGACACATGAAGGCGGCTTTTAAAGGAGGTAGGATTTCAAAAGGCAGAGGTAAGTATTTTTCAGATAGAGGAACAATATGAACGAACAAGGTGTAGGGGCGTATGGGGAATCCAGTTTTCAGCTCTGGGGAGCTGGTGACTGATGGATCTTCAGACCTGCATCCCTTTAACTTCCAACCATTGCTCCTAATTCTGCTGAGGGTTCCACACAGAACATGCCTCTGGCTCTTGGTTATGTCACAGGCACAACACTCAGGCTGCCTGGTTCATCTCCTAATAATTAGCATGGGGCTTGGGACATAGTAAGTGCTCAATAAATGCTGGCTGTTATCATTACCTAGTTTTCCTTTTCTACGTGGGGTTCATCAAATCTCTGAAGCATGTTAATCATTCTATCTAGCATTTCTCCTTTCTGGGTGAAATACTCCCAATTCTTTCAACTATCTTTATGGCACCGGTTGTTTTTTTTTTCTTTAATTTATTTTTAATTTTTTAATGACAGTTGACATTCAGTGTTATTTTATATTAGTTTCAGTTGTGCAGCACAGTGGTCAGACATTTGTAAAATTTACAAAGGGATACCCAGCCCCTGCAATAAGTCTAGTATCCACCTGGCACCTTACGTAGTAATTACAATATGATTGACTCTATTCCCTGTGCTATGTTTCACAGCCCTGTAATTGTTTTGTAACTACCAGTTTGTATTTCTTAACCTCTTCACCTTTTCACCAGCCTCCCAACCTCACTCCTATCTGGCAGCCATTAGTTCGTTCTCTGAATGTATGAGTCTGTTTCTGTTTGTTTATTTTGTTTTTTAGATTGCACATCTGAGATCATATTGGTATTTGTCTCTCTCTGATTTATTTCTCTTAGCATAATACCCTCTAGGTCCATCCATGTTGTCGCAAATGGTAAGGTTTTATTCTTCTGGCTGAGTAATATTCCATTGTATATATGTACCACTTCTTTATCCAGTTGTCTATTAATGCGCACTTGGATTGCTTCTGTCTCTTGGCCATTGTAAATAATGCTGCAGTGAATAAAGGGGTGCATATCTTTTCAAATTAGTGTTTTGAGGTTTTGGGTTTTTTGTGTGTGTGGGGGGATAAATACCCAGAAGTAGAATTGCTGGGTCATTGGTAGTTCTATTTTGAATTTTTTTAGGAAACTCCATACCATTTCCATGGTGGCTGCACTAATTTTCAATCCTACCAACAGTGTACAAGGTTTCCTTTTTCTCCACATGCTCATTAGCACTTGTTATTTGTCATTTTTTGATGACGGCCATTCTGACAGGTGTGAGGTGATATCTTATTGTGGTTTTGATTTGCATTTTTCTGATGACTAGTGCCATTGAGTATCTTTCCTTATGTTTATTCATCTATGTGTCCTCTTTGGAGAAATGTCTATTCAGGTCTTCTGCCCATGTCTTAAGTGGATTTTTTTTTTAATTAGGTCTTTAAAGATTTATTTTTATTGTTTTTGACAGAGAGAGAGATACAGACAGAGAGAAGAGGGAAGGCCCAGAACAGTCTCCATAGTTGCACATCATCGGCTTTTCCACATAGTTTCATTCCACAGGTGGGCGCGGGGCTGCACAGGGCAGGACTGGGCCCGGGTCTTCACCCCGGTGAGAACTGAACTGGGGGGCACTCCCCAGTTCAGCATATGGGTCCTCATGGGCCAGGGCCAGGATTCGATCCTCGGTCCCCAGTGCTGCAAAGTGAGCGCTTAATCCACTGAGCCATCCCAGCTTCCCTTAACTGGATTTTTAAAAAATATTTTATTTTATTTGTTTTTTTTTGTATTGAGTTGTATGAGTTCTTTATAAATTTTGAATATCAACCCCTTATCAGATGCATCATTGGTGAATATCTTCTCCCATTCAGTAGGTTGTCTTTTCTTTTTGTTGATGGTTTTCTTTGCTGTGGACAAGTTCTTAGCTTCATGTAATCCCATTTATTTATTTTTACTTTTGTTTCCTTGCCTGAGGAGATATATCTGAAAACATAAATTACTAAAAGCAATGTCAGAGAGTTTATCGTCTATATTTTCTTCAAGGAATTTTATGACTTTGGGTCTTACATTTAAGTCTTTAATCTATTTTGAGTTTATTCTTGTACATGGGATAGGTCTAATTTCATTTTTTTTTTTTTTTTGCCTGTATCTGTCCAGTTTTCCCAACACCATTTATTGAAGAGACTGTCTTTACCCCATATATTTGATACCCTCCCTCTTCCTCCACTTTCCCACTCCTTCATTTTTTCTTGAGTTTGGTTAAATGTTTATCAATTTTGTCTTTTCAAAGAACCAGCTCTAGGTTTCATTGATCTTTTGTATTATTTCCTTAGACTCTATTTTCATTTATTTTGCTTTGACTTTTATTATTTCCTTTCTTCTACTCACTTTGTGGTTCTTTTTTTATTCTCTTTAGGTGTAGGGGTGGATTGAGATTTTTCTTGTTCCTTGAGGTGGGCTTGTATTGCTATGGATTTCCCTCAGGATTGCTTTTGCTGTGTCTCATAGATTTTAGGTCATTGTAGTTTCATTTTCATTTGTCTCAGGTATCTTTTGATTTCTTCCTTGGTCTCATTGTTAATCCATTCATTGTTTAGTAGCATTTTATTTAGTTGTGTGTTTGTATGTTTTGTTTTTTTTCTTGTACCCGATTTCTAGTTTAATACCATGGTGGTTGGTATGAAACTAGAAATCAGAAGAAAAAATTGTTTACTTTTTTGTATATCTCATGCCTATGCAAAATTGTAAATACTTGATATGATTTCAATCTTCTTAAATTGATTGAGACTTATTTTGTGGCTTAACATGTGGTCTATCTTGCAAAGTATTCCATGTATACTTGAAAAAAATGTATATTCTGCTGCTTTGAGGTGAAGTCCTCTAAAAATGTCAATCAATCCATCTGGCTTAATGTGTCATTTAAGGCCACTGTTGCCTTGTTGATTTTTCTGCCTGGGAGATCTATCCACTGATGTCCATGGAGTGTGATAATCCCCTTTTATGACTATACCACTATCGATCTCTTCTTTTATGGCTGTCAATATTTGTTTTATATATTTAGGTCTTCCAGTGTTGGGTGCATAAGTGTTAACAAGGGTTATATCCTCTGGTTGGATCAATCTTTTTATCATTATGAAATGTCCTTCGTTGTCTTTTATTATAGCCTTTGTTTTAGTTTGTTTTGTCTGATATAAGTGTTACTACCCTCGCTTTTTTTTCTTTTCATTTCTATTTGCATGAAATATCTTTTTCACTTTACTTTCAGGCTGTATATGTCTTTTGATCGGAGGTGGGTCTCTTGTAGACAGCATACATAAGGGTCTTGTTTTCTTACCCATTCAGCTACCCAACATCTTTTTTTTTAATTTTTTTTTTTTTATAGAGAGTAATTCTTTTATCTTCAGTGCATATTTATTTTTATTTTATTTTATTTTTGACAGAAAGAGAGAGAGATACAGAGACAGAGACAGCTAGAGAACTGAACTGTGGGAACTCCCCAGCTCAGCATGTGGGTCCACCTGGGCCGGAGCCGGGACTCGATCCTCAGTCCCCGGGGCTTCAAAGCGAGCGCTCAACCCACTGAGCCATCCTGGTTTTCCCTACCCAACATCTTTTGATTGGAGCATTTAATCCATTTACATTTAAAGTGATGATTGATAGGCATGTAGTTATTGACTTATGGCACAGTTACAATATTTCCTTCATCCTGTGACTCTCCTCTGAACAGAGTCTAGTTTGTCCAAGTCCCTTGTCAAGTGTGGGGTGGGCCTCTGCTTAGTCAGAGCTTCATATGTTCACTGCAGCCAAAGATCACGTTAGCGTTTGTGACTCATTTCCACATTTCACTCAATCATATTGGACTTTCAGGTGCTGCAGGTGCCAGAGGCCGTGTCTGCACAGAGAGGAAGTTTCGTTATTCAGTCACATTTGCCCTTGAAGGTCCCCTGCTGCATCCACACACAGGACTCTTACTGTGTGTGAGTTTGTGGGTGCTACTGGGGATAGAACCTCTGACCCTTGGTTTCAATTTGGGGCTTATGGCTGCTTTGTGACTGATGTGATGGTCAGCAGCAGCCCGGGTGACAGTGGGGAAGCATGTCAGAGGCTGACAGAGAAGAAGGAACTACTGTCCTTCTCTGCCTTGGCCTTGACACCCACCCTGGCCCAGCGAAGACTTTTCTGGAAGGAGACCAAGCCTCAGGGCCAGAGGGCACTGAGAGCACAGCTGTGTAGGCATTTCAGTCCCCTCCCTCAGCCTCTGTCACCACTGGCCTTTTGCCCAGAGTCCGTGGTACTAACATCCTATGAGGAGGGAGTCAGGGCTGTTTTCTTGTGGAGATGGGGTGGCTGCCTCCGGGTTTGAGTAACGAGATGACAGGACAGGCCCCGGGCCTAGTGCCCCTCTCAGCTCAGTCCTCATTTCCAGTCCATTGTGAGTGGCTCACCCGGAATATGGACCTCTCGCTCGTTCTGTCTTTTTTAAATAGAAGTCAGAGAGCCTCTGTCACTGGTATGCTATAACATCTGTCTCGCCCCCTCCCCGGTCATAGAAGACACCAGGTTCCCTGTAGCCAGGACCCGTGTTGATGCCAGGCCTGGGGGCTGCAGGCTCAGCCGCCCAAACACTGCCACCTGCTCTACACCCTGATTTGTATGGGGACAACTGGAATTTCTCAAGGACATGCCAGCCTGAGGCAGAAATGGCTGCCGCCACAGCTCTGTGTGTCCTCTGGGCTGGGTGCTCCCTCATCCCCTGCACGAAGCCACTGTGCTGTGTGAACAAACAGGGAGAAGGCTGCTCTGCCCCATCGGGGCGTTCTGAGGGAGGGCCGGCAAGAGGAACATGGCGTGAAAGCCGCCCCGTGGGCCTGACACACACCTGTCCCCTTGAACAGTTGCCAGTTAGTGGGAGGAACTCCTTGACTTCACTGTGGATTTCTGATCATGTGGATCAAGACAAAAGGTCAGACACTCTCGCTCGGGTACTTTCCTCCCCACTGAACCAGGCCTAGTGCTGACACTCAGCGGTCATTAGCGAGGGCACCTTCTTAACCTCTTGTAGAGACTAAAATTTAAAAGCAGGAGATGGGTGCCGAATTCTTTGAATCAGGAATTTAACTTCTCACCTTCCCAGATATTTTCAGTCTGATCTAGGGGCGGGACAGACAGTGTTTGGCCGTGGATACCCTGCCCAGGGTGGGGTTGCCGGGACTCCTGTAGCTGGCTTGGGGCAGGGCTGCCTTCCGTCTCACAGATCAGATAGGACCATCCTCTCCCTGACTTAGGCTTCCGAAAAGAAACTATAGCTTCTTTGGTGGATAATGAGGGCAAGCCTTGCATTTTTTCCCCTGACGTTGGAATTCGAAGCAGTGGGGGGGAACATTACTTTGCTCTCTGAACTGGAATGTCAGGGGCCACTGGAACCATTCTGATGGAGGCAACACTTTGAGGCAGGTGTGTCTTTCAAATCCCGCCACAGACTTGGACCCACAAGGCTGCTCCTGGCCTTGATTCTCTCTCGCTGGCCCTTCACCCCTGAGTGGATGGTCCCCAGACCCTCTGTGAGTCATGGAGTCAGGCTGAGCTATGGCCTTGAGATCCCCGGCCCTTGCCTTGCTGTTCTCCCGTTCCCAAGCTTGTCCCTCCAGAGGCCCTGAGAAGCTGGCCCTTTAAGACAGGGTCCAGACTTTGGTACATGCAGGTCCCCAGGACGTGCCTGTTGTTGCTCTGAGCCTCCATTTCTCTTTTGGTGGAAAAGGACGGTGTATTCTCACCCCTCTGCTGGGAAAAAGAAGAGGGAAGCTAAAGCTTCCAAATGTTAATAATTCACAGCCCTCCAGGGGCCCTCAGGGCCCCCTGACCTTCCACCGGGTTGTTGAAAACAACTCAATCAGCAACCATATGGGGTCACACGTGTCAAGCAAGAGGAGGGTGGCTGGGCCCTTCCTCCCGCTCATCACCTTGCTTGGCTGTGACCATGGACCTCAGGTCTGCCTATGGACCCCAGCCTCGTAAATTTCTCCAAAGGCACTCACACTACAGATGGCTTCTGCAGGCGGGGGATGCGGCCAGAACAACCTGCGGAGTCAAAGGGGAGACTGTCATAAACACGGACTGAGGACAGGGACAGAAAACCAGTGGAGCTTAAAATGCCAGGCTCCGGTTAAGTTAATGAGCTACTCGAAAGAGAAGGTATTGCTGGGACAATCCGATCTGAAGTTAGAGTAAAAAATGTGGGGTTGTCAGAGATGAAGGGTGAAGGCTGGAAGCTTGCACTGAGCCTGGCAACCGCCTTGGAAGGAAAAGCACAGGGGGCTAGCCATGCTCTGCTATGAACTTGAACTTGAGTGACCTTGGCTAAGTCACTGTACCTCTCTGATTCTTTCTTTGTTTCCTAGTCAAAAATTGAGGTGCTGTAATTGAACAATAAAATCAAGCAACTTGATTAAAACATGGGCAAAGTTCTTTAGTAGACATTTCTCCAAAGAAGATATACAAAAGGTCAATAACCCATGAAAAGATGCTCAACATTATTAATATTTAGGGAAATGCACATTAAAACCACAATGAGATGTCACCTCACACCCATTAGGATGACTAGTGTAAGTGTGAGTAAGCATGTGGAGAAATTGGAACTCTTGTGTGTTGTTAGTGGGAATGTACAAGGGGGCAGCCAAAAAAACCAAACAAATAACAACAACAAAAACAACCCTGTGGGAAATTTGATTGGAAACACAGTCACCTGTAGATCAGTTTGGAGAGGACTGACATCTTTACAGGGTCAAAGTTTCAATCCATGCATATGGTACAACTAACCTTCACTGACTTACGTTTTCTTCAGTTGCTCTCAATGGAGTTTTATCGTTTTCTAAAAGTATGCTAACGTATTGATCCCCTCAATCTTTGGGGAGTCTGGGCAGAACCTGGGGCAGTTGTCCCTAGGTCACTTCAGCCTTGAAAAGCCTCAGTTGTTTACCCTAGTGAACTGTACAACTAATATTATCAATTTCTCTGTGTGATGTGGTAGGAAAAATATTGGGAAGAATTGGGAAGTGTTCCCAGTTTTCTGTTTCTGACTATTTGCACATAATGCTGTGTTGTGAGTGGGCAAGAATGCCACCCTAATGCCCCTAAACATCCTAACCCCCAAGTTGCCCACTGTATTTAGCCTGTTTATTTCTACGAGTCTGTCTGCACAGTGTGTGCCCATAAATTAAGAAGGCTTATTCTTGCGGAAAAAAACAACAACCATGAAGAATGTGATTACTAAGCCTTTACCTAGCTCTGGGTGATATACCAATGTCTTCATACTTAAGGCTCCAAGAAATCCTGTGAGATTGTTAGTATTATCTATATCAGGGTGTCCAATCTTGTGGCTTCCCTGGGCCATATTGGAAGAAGAATTGTCTTGGGCCACACATAAAAATACACTAACACTAACAATAGCTGATGAGCTAAAAAAAAGAAAGGTTGCAAAATAATCTCACAATGTTTTAAGAAAGTGTACGAATTTGTGTTGGGCTGCATGCGGCCCACGGGCTGTGGGTTGGACACACTTGATCTATTTTTTACAGCAGAAAAAGCCCGAGCTTTGAGAGGCAAAGTACCTGCAAAATGGTAGAACCATTTCGGCAAACATGGCAGGCTGGATAATCTGAAAACCCTCCCTCTACAAAGTTCATAGAAATACTGGGTGAAATAGATCAAAGATTTTTTTTTTTTAGCTAGATAGTTGAACTTGGAAGAAAGGGAAGAAATCGCTAAGGTCCAAAAGTGAAGTGAAAGCTGAAACCAGTAACCAAGCAGTTTGTTTTCAGAGGGTCACTTTGGGATAGGAGATAAAACCTCAAATTTGAGACCCTGATTAGAGCCAAGACCCTCAAGGCTACATTCTCAGTGAAAGGATGGGCTAAAAGTTTTGTTGGCAGAAGATTCATTTATTTACTCATTGAGTCCATAACATTTTTGAAAGCTTACAGTAAGCTAGGCTTATATTCCAGGTTGGGGTATGGTGACAAAAGAGATACAGATCTCTGCCCTTGGGGAATTTATATTCTGGTGGGGGAGACACAGAAAATAATTAATAAGCATAACATATTAGTATGATAAAAAGGGATATGTTTATGGAAAAAACAGAACAGGGATTATGAGGAAGCCATCTATGTTGGCCTGGACTACGGAAAAGAAAAAAAATTCTCTCCTGCACATTTTCAGCTACAGATCTGCCCTTTAGCGGAGCTGGGATTGTAACTGACATTAATTATTTGCGTGATCTAGAAACACTAAGGCAAGTAATTAACATAAATTGGCCCCAGATTGTTAGTGCTTTTCCCCATTATTCTGGGGGTGTGGAGAGGTCCTCCACCCAAGGGTTTCCAGAGATGAAGCTCCAACAAACTTGAGCTCATAGTAAAAAACTATAAAACATTCATGGCAGATTTAGGATTCAATGCAGCGTCTGATTGATGTCAAAATCCAAGCTTATTGCTCTTATTTACGTGCATTCTATACACACACCAGGACTTTTCACACACACTCTTATGGGCAGGCTTGCCTTAGGACCCAAGGTATTTATTTAGGAGCCAGAATCTTAGAGTTGGAAGGGCCCCCCACCAAATCTCCATAACAAGGCAAGACAACACAGATCATCAGCCTCAGCTTGAATACCTGCAGGGAAGGAGAACACATTCCTTTCCTGAATGCTGGGCAAAACAACACTACCCATGGAGACAGACAGGCTCCTGAATCCTTCTGAGTCAGGTGATCTTGGACATGGTAATTAACCAGATGAATTTAAGCTTCCTGTCTGTAAAATGGGGTTTCATAGGGTCATGTTGAGGGTTCAACAGAATAATGGATATATTATAAAGGCTTACCAGGCACATAGTAGATAATCTTATTTTCTCTTCTCCTTAAAGTCTAGAGCTAAGTGATCAATAAAAAGACTGCATTAATCAGGTCAGATCCACCTACCTGGCATGAGGTTTTTGTAGAATCCAAATTTTAGTGGGGTCAAATCGCATCCAGATCAACATTCCACTGGGAAAGGGGTTTTGTCATGTTTAAGAAATTGTTCATTTCTGTTTAATCAACACTCGGCGTTTGAAGCACTCTTCTGTTTCCCGTCTGAGGGCTGTGGCTGTTTATTCGTCTGCTCTGGGATAGAGGGCTAGCCTGAGAAGTCTCTGCGTGGGGGGCGAGTGTAAGCTCCCCTGGGTGGACTTTTTTTTTCCCTTCTTTTCTGTCATTCAACTTTTAATTTTTTATTTTAGATGTTTTAAGAATACATTTTTCTGACTTAGGCTCCTTGATTTAAAAACTACAGTATTGCTTACGTGCACTATAATTCCCCTATTTTAAGGGCACAGTTTGGTGAAATTTGCTCATTGTAGACAATTGCATAGCCACCCCACACTCAAGACATAGAACAATTCTCCCACCTGAAAAGTTTCCTCTGGCATGACAACAAAGGAAACCCAGAACAATGGCATAAAAAATGTTAAGAACAAAAAAAAACTATGTTTCCCCCTCCAGGTCCTTGATTTTAAGAGGGACACTGACAAATTGGCTGGGGTCCAGGGAGAAGAGTCCTGAAGACCCCCTAACTTGGAATGATGAGGCTTATGGGGGTTACACCAGCCCTCCTGTATTTGAGGGGCGGCTGTGTAGATAGAGTGAATTTAGAGGGGACGCATCAGGGTCTGTGGGTGGAAGTGAGAGGTATTTTGATTTGATATAAAAGAGAAACTTCTAAAAACAATATAATAAAACTATTTACAGATGATGAAGGTGAGACAGCGTTCAAAAGGAACGACCGGATGAAAGACACCCGGGACACGGCAGTCAGAGTGTGAACCCAGATGTCTGGTCTTCAATCCAGATGTTCTCATCCCCCTTTCCACTTTGGAAGACAGCCAGGGGGCCCGGGGGCGTAGCAGCAAGGTGGACACAGGTGAGTTGAGTTAGCTGCTCAGGTGTTTGCATTTTCAACCATCAACCCTCTGGCTTCGGCCATACCGTTGTTGGGGGCATCCAAGGCCCCGCGAAGACAGGTGGCCCCTCCAGGATCGGGGCACCAGCAGGGGGCCACCCCCTCCTCAGCTGCTTTCTTTGCCTCCCTGCCTGGAGCCGTCTCTTGCCCTCATTCCTCCGAGTGTGGGCTGAGGATCCAGGTCAGTGAGACGCCGTGTGCTGGGTTTGTCTGTGTGGGTGCTGCTGATAGGGATCGGCTCCCGGTTCTGCCTGGGGCTGGGGGCTGAGCGCGGGGCACCCCCGCACTGCCCAGGTGGCCCCGGCTGAGAGGAGCTTCTGGAACTGCCTTCCACCTACCCAGCTGGGCTCGCTGGAGAGGCTGCGAGCATGGAAGATTGAGATTAGAAGCAGAGCACCCTCAGGTGAGGGAGAGGAGAGGGTGCATAGCGAGAGGCAGCCTGGGAAGAGCCCAGCCTTCACTGCCTCTTCTCGGGGAGCACCCCCAAGAGCGTTGGGTCTGGCCCAGGGCTTTTTGGGTTTGTCCAGCTTAGGGCCGAGCCAGCTGGCAGGAAGCAGGACAGAGGTCACTTGAACTCAGACCATGCGTCCCTGTTAAATACATCAGCTTTTAAATCAATCTTCGTTCAAAGTCCAGTGAGTTCCAAGACTGCAGCTCAGCAGCAGAGAGAACTCGCGAGCAGCTGTCCTCTAGACCCAGGTAAGGACGGGCTGTGTCCCCTGTGGGCCTGCTCACCTTCAGGTTTTTGCTTTTCTAATCAGTCGCTGGCTGTCCAGAGCACAAGGCAGGTTCCTGGGGAAGCAGCCAGGCCCCTTTGGCAATGGGGGCTGAGGGACGGACCACCCTCCAAGATTCTCTCTGCTCCAGAGGCCCAGCCCTTGCAGGTGACAGGCTGCTTCACCAAGGAGTTGGGGAATGATCCTCAGAAAAAGCTTCCCGGGCTTGCATGGGGGTTTGCTGTGCAGCCCAAGGGAGTGCAACAACAGACAGACCTCACAGGTCGCAAGGCAGACACGCAGGCACTGTGCCACCGGGCAAGGGCCTTGCGTATGAGGGAATTGCCTTAAAGGATGTGACGTAACTTCCCCATTGGATACTAAAAACAGGCCTTGCTCCTCTTTTTGTCACCTTATGGCTCTGAGAAATGAGTACACGGCATTTTCTAGGCTGGCTGAGTTTTAAAACATAGGTCTCCAGGCTCGATCCTTTGGAGTGTTGTCTAATCTGTTGGGTCTTGCGTGGGTTTGAAAAATCTTTGTTGTTGTTTTTTAAAGATTTATTTTATTGCTTGAGAGAAGGTCAGAAAGAGAGCCCAGAGCAGTCTCCATGGTTGTGACATAGTTTCATTCCACACAGGTGGATGTGGGGCTGCTTGAGGTGGGAACTGAACTGGGAGCCTCCCGCCCGGGAGGCAAGAACCTTTGCCACCGTCCTCAGGGTTACCAGTTGTGCTGCAGCTCAGCATACGGGCTTCCATGGGCCGGGGCTGGGATTCGATCCCCGGACCTTGCGGTTGCAAGGCAAGTACTCAACCTGCTGAGCTATCCCGGCCTCCCCAAATCTTTGTTTTGTTTTGTTTTCTTGTGCTCACCAAAATGGTCTCAGATGTGCAGACTTGGGAACCACTAGTAGCTTCTTTGCTCAGCAGAGGGATCATGGGACTTCAGTGTGACTTTCATCTAAAGTCTAACCAGCTGAGGACAATCCTGGCTCTTTGAGACACACTCCTTCTTTAGTTATAGTCCTGGCAATGTCTCACCAACATGCAGTCACCGCTGTAGCCTGAAGTCATAGGCACTGATTGTCTCGGGTCATGGTTGTCTAGTTACCTGGGGTCACATGTCCTTTCCCACAGCAAATAACTCAGGGACTTTGAGTTTGTGTGTCATGACTAAGTAAATTGTCCTTATCTTTGACTCCTTTGCATGTTCTTTGCGCCATAAGCTATGAGGCTGGGAGTGTTGATGCCCAGTGTTCACAGAGCACTGACTGGCTAGACAGACGCTTCTCATCCCGCAGAAGGAACACGGGGCGGATCACAAGTAGTCTGGGGTTGGACTCAGCTGTTGGTGACAGGCCATTGGACCAGTCACTTAGCCAGCTGCAGCCTCCGTTTCCTTGTCTATCAAAGCCCCTCATGTTTGCTGACAGCTGGACTGACAATAAGTGTTTGAGCATAAACTCGAATGTGCTCCCCGGGACTGTGGAACGGTGGGAACATGAGCCTCCAGAGATCTCATCCCATCTTTCAACCCTGTGGAGCCTCTGTTTACTCATCTACAGAACAGGAGTTGAGACTAGATGGTCGCAACTGTTCTGTTCAGCCCAGGGGTAACAGATTCTGAGGCTTTGAGGCTGGCTCCTCCTTGTCACCTGGGTATGAGTTAGTGTTACCTCCCGAGGAAGGGCCCCAGCCCTCATCACTGTGTCTCCTCATGTGTAGCGTCTGCATCAGAAATCATCTTGTTTACTCTGTATCTGGCACCTTTGCCAGATATTCAGCTTCAAGAGAGCAGGGATCTTCTGTGTGATGTGCTGCCATCCCAGCACCCAGATCAGCGCCTGGCAGAGCATAGATGCTTCACCATGTGGGCAAACGGAAGCCAGTGTGGCAGGAACAGAGCTGTGAGGGTACAATCGGGATGGATAGATAGGCTGCTCTGAAGGAGGTTGAAGAACTGATAACACTCAGGCCATCTCAGGGCCCCAGGGTCATGGGGGGTGGGGGAGGGAGGCTCTGGTTCACATCTCCCTCAAATGATTTTCACATTTGTTGTCTGGGAATTTGATGCAACTGGCAATTTAGCGCAAGATGTCCCCTCAGCAGCCCCCGCCTTGGTCCCTCACAAGGGACTGGCCAGATTCCTTTCATCTCTGTACCTGGTGGAGGTCACAGCTGCATGACTAAGAAAGAGCAGGGGGCTGCAGCAGCAGGCGGGCCTTCCCCTCACAACTTGTGTGTCCACTTTGGTCAGACGGGTGTCTGGAACCTAGTCCCTAGTGTCATGAGGATGAGATGGGGGAATGCGCACGAAGCGCTCCTCGTCTGACGATCTGACAGCTGTGTGAGGGGCAGGCCCCAGGGTAGGAGGGAACCCAGGCTGTGGCCAGGAGTTTTGATAAGCAGGAGAGACAGCCCCTAGCCTCCTGGATGGCGGGGAGGGTCTACTCTCGGTCTGAGAGGACCACCACCCTCTGCGGCTCACACCGCGTAAAAGCTGACTGTCCTCTGTCCCCAATGGGACTGGATCTAAGGCAATTTACTGTCTAACCTGACCTTCGTCCTTTTAATATTCACACTTGCTCTCTGGGCGTTCTGAACCATCCCCGATTCCTGAGCTCACCTGTGCTATTTCCTCTGTCCAGGGTTGCCTTCCTCCTCCCAGTCTAACCACTTAGTTCCCTAACAGAGCAGCCCCCTCTCAGCTGGGAGGCTGGGGAAGGGGGTGGCAGGAGCCCAGACTCAACAGGGTTGAATCAGGTTCTGCTGCTGAGCCAGATAACCTGGGAGAAACCAACGAACTTCTCAGAAACGTTTTTTCTCTTGTAAAATGACTGTTAGAGTGCAGTGAGCTCTCCCCGCTGGTGCTGGGAGCCCCGTCGGAGCTCGGTAAATGTGTACACCAAATCGTTTGCTTTTCCCGAGCCCAGCGCCCATCACACCAGTGTTCAGTGTGTAGCTCCATAGCCCTCCCCAACGCACTCCAGGCTCTGTGAGGCCAGGACAGTGTCTGATCTGGGTTGAGCCTCGGTGTCTGCCCTGCCTGGGTCCTAACTATAGCTCTTTAGTTATGTAAACAATGCTTGAAATTCCGAGGATAGAGTGATAACATCTCAGGGGTGGTCAGGAAGGGATTTGTAGTTCAGGGTCTGGCAGAAGTCACGCCCTTTTTTAAAGTTTACCCGCTTCAGCTAAACCCTAAGCCAAAATTTGAACCTTGAAAATGGGTAGGTCTTGAATTCATTTGCTTGGAAAAAATGTTTGCTGAGGATGTATCTGAGTCAGTGACCAGAGAGGGGACAGTATTCCAGAACCTGAGCCAGGAGTCTGGACTTCTGTTTCTTGAATGGGTTTAGAGACTAACACGGTGAGAACAAGATAAGGAGGTTTGTCCTGAGGCGGGAGAACTCTGGTACATGTGAAAAAAACTGAGGGGGTAGAAACACAAGTTCAAAGGATCTTATAAAACAAGACGTCAATTTGGGGCGTGGGGGAGACAGCCTTGTTCCAACCAACCCTCAGGTACCAGTTCTATCAACCATGCAAGGTATCCTATCAGTGGGGGCATCTCTGTTTCCATCTGTCTTCCAACCTGCAGAAAGATAAGCAAGTCAAGTGTGAGGCACTTTGAACTCCAGCCCAGAGTCCTGCTATATAGGACAAAGTATTGTTCATGGAGGCATTTACTATCGAGATAAACAGATTCCATTTCTTATCATAAATCAGAAATAAGAATCACTCCCTGGGTTCTTGATCTCTCTTTTAGGACCACGTCATTTTCAACGGAGTGCATTTCACTCATTTCCCACATTTGAGATCCGTGGCTAACTCTATTTCAAATGACTACACCGGGAAGCCGGGATGGCTCAGTGGGTTAAGTGCTCACTTTGCAGCCCTGGGGACCGAGGATCGAATCCCGGCCCCAGCCTGTGCGGACCCATATGCTGAACTGAGGAGTGCCCCCCAGCTCAGTTCTCACTGGGGTGAGACCCCGGCCCAGTTCCTGCCCTGTGCAGCCCCGCGCCCACCTGTGGAATGAAACTATGTGGAAAAATCAATGATGTGCAACTATGGAGACTGTTCTGGGCCCTCCCCCTTCTCTCTGTCTCTGTCTCTGTATCTCTCTCTCTCTGTCAAAAACAATAAAAATAAATCTTTAAAATGACTACACTGAGCCTTTGAATTTCCACAGGGCTTGCTTAAAAGCAGGAATCCAGCTGCCCTTAAGCCCGTTATCTGCAGGAAGGGGAGGGGAGCTGGTCAGGTAACACGCTGGAGGAAGGTGAAATGGAAATGCCTTGTCTTTCTTCCTTGCTGAGACCTCTGTCCCAGGCAGCTGAGCTGTGGCGGGGCCCCCGCGTGCTGTGGGAGGAGGCGGCCACGCCTGGCCGTGGGCAGCGCTGCTCAGGGCGGAGGCTACGGGGAGTTCATTCCAGGCCTGCCGAGAGTTGTGGACGTAGCACCACCAGTCTCCACCAACTGTATTTTCTAACAGAAACCCAGTGATTTTCCGTCTCACTCTTGTTCCACGCATGCAAATGGGGGAGCCACGTTCGGCACGAGGGCCCGGCGTGCGGCTATGCCTGGCCCAGCCCCCCGAATGCAGCTGTCTCCTCGCTGAAGTGGAGTGTGTCACAGACCAGCATGCAGCTCAGGGCATAGTTACCCGAGTGCTCCTGCCCTCTCCTCCCCCTCAGGAACCAATCCTTCATTCCATGCTTCCATCCTAGGTGAATACAATCAAATGGCCTTCCATAGGCGTCGTCCTAGGGTTAAATATTATTCACCCACTTTCTTGCTCAGTTCTTGCTGTTTAGTTTTATTTTTTATGGCTCAGGGGTTGGTTACGGACGTGCTGGGTGAGGAGAGGCTGTTTTCTTTGCAGTCTGGTGCTGACTGCATCATTAACCCCTAATTGCTATGATACAGGATGGCGGGGAGGCCAGAGTACGCATGACTAACGGTAGTGGATGGCTGTTTGTAGAGTAATCCTCCTACATCCTGGACTTTGGGAGCTCGGCAAAGAAGACCCTCCCTGAGCTCTTCCCTCACTGATGGCTGTCAATGCCACAGGCTCTCCTCACGGGTGACAGCCGCCCCCTTGTGTGTTTCCCCCTGCCCGCAGCGTGCTGGTTACCTCCCACCCTTTCTCTAATCCTGTGGAAGTTCAGGGATGCTGTCTGGGGAGGGGGCCTGTTCACTGCTGAGTCTCTGGTTACTCTCCACGCTTGGGCCAGATCTCTCTGTGAGGGGCTTCTTCCCCCCTGCACCGCCTCCGCCCTGGCCTGTGCCTTGGGTCCCTTGTGGTGTACTTTGGACTCATAGCTGTTCGAGTGCATCTGCCCCAGGCGTGGGGACTCTGGCCAGGTAAGTCTGGAGGTTCTGTAAACACTCCCTGGGACCTTCCACCTCCTTGACACATAGCACTTGGTGCTATCTTTATAATTCCCCAGCTTTCAGACTTCTGGGCTCAGGGAACTCTGAGTTTGTTATTTGAGCTTCATTTCAGGGGGAACAGAATCGTGTGCCCTGACTTCTTAGCAGCAGAAACTAACTTTGCAGAGGAGTGGTGTGAGGAGACAGCAAATTCCCTGGTCCTGTCCTCCTGGCTTTCTTTCTCTTACCTGTCAGTTCATGTTGACTCTACGTTCCAAAATTCCTATGTGGCAACCGCAGAAATCCTCACATCCTAGCCTTCTGTTTCGTAACATGTCAAACCCCAGCTTGGGGTAGAAGTTACCACTTTCTCCTTCTCTTCGTGAGGTACATTGTGGTGAGAAAAAGCCACGAGAAACCATGCTGGTCAGTCTGCCATGCATCCATGTGATCGATCGATCGGTCTATCTAGTGAAAAGTAAGTATTTCACCTTAGTTGTTTCTCAGACATTTTATTAAAATTGTTGACTTGTTGTAGGGAAACAATGCTGTGGCCACTGGGAATCTTTTCTGCCGGTGGCTTATAAGCTGCCCTTCCAGGGACTCAATTCTGTTTAGTGTGCATGGAGTTTCTTCAGTGTTGGGAATAGCTGTCGGCTTTTTTAAGTGGGGGCATTTTGCATAAATCTAGATTTCCAGGTCCTCTTGAGAAAGTGGATAACCGGGAACAGAGCAGCTGCCACTGTGCTAAGTCAAGGCAGCCAGCCGTCCCCTCCTGGCCCGCTCCCTGGTTTATCAGGGTGAGCCCGGTGGGTATTTTGGTCTCTGTTCTCAAAGTTCCTCATTTGTCTCCACTACTTTGCCGGAGAGAGTGAAGCTGAAGTAAGTGGCCTCCTCCTCCTTGTCTCATTTCCCCCTCTTCTCTCCTGACCAGTAGAAGGCTAATCCCATTTCCTGGGCGCTCCGGATCATCCCCGATATACAAACGTGCGGACACTGTCTTGACTGTCTTAACATTCAAAGTAAAAGCTTTCTGCTCAAGCAGCTCTCCCAACTCCCTCATTTCTGTTGTAAGATGTGTCTATGGCCAGCGCCTCTGTTATTACCACTCCCTTATTCCTTAGTCTTGTGTCTGTCTAGATGCCACTTTTGAAACTTAGTGGCATTTTCTGCTTTCATCATCTTTACTTTTTAGCGTCATTTGGCATTAACTCTCCCGTCTTCAAATCCTGCTTTTAGTTTTGCCAGCACTGTGAAATCTTGGCCTTCTGATTACTTTCTCTGTCTCACTTGCTCAGGGATGGGTATGAGCCCTGGCTTTGCCCTGGGCCCTCTTTCTTTCACGCTCTCGCTCACGGGCTTTCCCAGGGCTGCTCTG
>PVKE010023624.1:0-24486 GCA_004027555.1 Craseonycteris thonglongyai | reverse complement strand
GACACACTCAATAGCTGGATGATTGCCTGGGAAAAGAGGAGGAGGGGGGAGGGAGAGAGGGAGGGGAGGTGGGAGTGGGCACCAGCATTATGGACACACTCAGTAGTTTGGTGGTTACCTGGGGAGGGGGAAGGAGAGGGGAGGGAGAGTTGTGGGGGGAGGTGGGAGTGGACACCAGATATATGGTGATGGAAGGGGAGCTGATTTTGGGTAGTGGGCACATAATGCGATGCATAGGTGATATGATATGGACTTGTACATCTGGAAACTATCTAATTGTTACCAATCAATGCCACCCCAATAAATTTAACAATAATAATAAAAAAAAGAATTTAAGAAAAAAATTTAATCAATCAAGAAAAAAGTTTATTAACTATTCAAATAGTTAAAAACAATTATTAATTTCTACTAAAATATGTTACATGAAGTAAGATTAAGATTGTCCTCTACATTTTTAAACAAGATCACCTAATAGTGATTGGAATAAAATAATGTTACTTCATACAACTACAAGGTTATGTGAGTGGAAACTGAGACAAAGTGAAACTAGGTGTGTATATGTAAATAACAAGTATGGCATACTTTGGAGTCTTCTAAAGTCTTCTCTTTGAGCCTAGCTATATCAGGAGTTTTGTCTTTTAGATAGCTAAGTTTTTTTTAGATAGCAGGCAGTCAATCATGTGAGTTCGAAAAGAACTGGGGTGGTGTGTTCAGTTGTATTTTTTTAATCAAGAGTCAGATTGCTATGCCTAAAGACATTTTCTCTCTTCAACTTAAAGAAATGAACATGTCAGATTAAATAAATCACTAGACAGCTGCTAACGAAAACCCTAGGTGTGCCTCTTAATTTACTAAAGCCCAGATGCACCCAAATCAAAGAATAAAAGAGCTTATAAATGACAACCCTCACAGAAAACTTTCTGGGTGCATTTGGGCTTAAGTAAGATCCTATCGATTCTGTCTCTGACAAACCAGTCCTGGATTTAAATCCATAAAAGAAATAAAAGCAGAAGCTGGCTGGCCCAACAGGAAAATAGGATATATCACGGACCTAAAAGTTCAGCTGAATATTCTATGCTGACTATATCCCAAAGAATATCAATACAGTTTTGAGGAAAGAATATAATAATGGAAATGGACTTCATGCATTGCCACAATGGCTCTTATGGCAGCTGAAGACTAATTAGGGTGATCAGATACAAAATCTTTCAACAAACATAATTTTAATACAGCACACAACCTGACATTTCCTACACCTGCAATGATTTGCAATGTTTCTGCTTCAATCACTATATTCAGTGTACTTTTTTAAATTTACTATCTACAGAATAGAGCAAGTCGATACTTATGCACTGTCTGTTACAGTATTACAAATGTGCCTCCTCTAAGGTCATGAGTCTGCACTTCTGACAAACAAAACCAAAGCACTGCAAAGTCTCTGAAAAATCGGAGTGAAAGCAAACAACTCATAATCAGAGAGAAAAATAAAATTGTTTTCAGTTTTTCTTACTTGGTGAATTATTTCCAGCTGAAACTTATAAAATCATCCATTTTTATGACACTTTTAATAGTAATATTTGGGATTATTAGCATGATAAACTTCTCACCTATTCATCTTTTACTTTTTAAAAATCTGTTCATCTTATGACTAACACCTTGGCATTCAAACAAATACTATGCTGAGACAGAAAAAAAATGAAACCTGTATAAATGACAGAGTGTTCAACCATGAACACATTGTCTTTTATGAATATTATAATCACAGAATCAATAAGCCTACAAAGAAAAAACAGGACACAAAACGTGTTTTGTCATTTCTGACGAAGTTATAAAAACAACAGACATTCAATATGCCAAGTGTTCTTCAATCCTTCATAATCATAGCCTTATTGAAGTGAGGACAAAAAGGGTCTAATTGCATAGGAGCAATCTCAATGTAATAGGTTATACACCCAGGCACTGCTGCACAATACAACAAAAACAACGTTCCCTGTGTATAGCAGAATGTCATCTCTCATTTTCAGGCAATTACCTTCTTTCTTGTCAACAGTTTTAATAACCTCCATCATCTCTAAAAGACTTTTGCTTCAGTTAAATAATTTTCAGCTTTTTAATATGCAAATGTGCTTGTTCATATGCATGGGTGAAGTGGCACTGCTACTTGAAATGTGTCAGTACATTGTGGAGCACCTGCACCTCGGGGAAGCTTGATTTAATTGACACCTAATACTATTCATTATTCCACTTAGTGAACAACTCCTATTAGTCACCTGTAGGTTTTCCTATAAGCAGTGCTTTGGCCACCAATAAAAATATGAATATTTCTATAAATAGAATGTCCATATTTAGTAAACGGGGTTCAATACTGTTAGAGCTTTGGGGGAAGAAATGAGGGATAGTATGGAATCAATAGTTTTTCCAGCAAGCAATTTATAAACTTCCACTCATTTTTCTATAGATTGCTACATACATGAGAAGTTTCACTGTCTGGTAAATACAAGATGCCGTGTTTTCTTTTATATGGCTCCATAAATGATGGATGGATGGATGGATAGATGAATGGATGGATGGATGGATGGATGGACGGATGGATGGACAGATGGATGGATGAATAGATATATAAAATAATGAATTAAATAAACAAGCAAGCAAACCTACATTCTGAAGTATACCACTAGTTTTTGTTTTTGTTGTCTTAAGTCAATAGAGTGTTCCTACATCTAATGACTTTGGCCTGAAGGTGTTATTTAAACTGAATTTCTTATCACTACATATGACCTACAGATGCCACAAAGTTTAAAAAAAAAAAAGGCAGAATACTGGCAATAAACAAGCATTTATTACTGTTACCTTCTGAGGTGAATTATGTGAGGAATGTGGAATAAACGACTTTAAAATAACAGCTGAGAGAGTTATAACACATATGGGATTTTGTGTATTTGTTGGTATTAGTGTAATAAACATGTACTATAAATGATTATAACTTAAATCTATTAGTCTTTTTGCCTTTATAAAAATGGAAAGATTAACAATGAAGTGTACACTCAGGTTTGATAATATTGGGGATGCTTCTTTACCACATGGTCCATGACCTTAACATCCAGGTCGCATTTCTTTCTGGCATTAATGCGTTTGTTAGTCCCAGAAGGCTTATACTACAGATGTTTAACATCCTGCTTATGGACAGATCATCTGGAATATGAAGTGAGAAATCTATACTACTTATTAGTATATATTATGAGTGTAACAGAGATTTAATAGCCCATTCAAACAAGATTAGTGAAACCATAGCTCAGGGAAAAAAGTATCATCTTAACAAGAGATATGCTCTCAAGCCCACAGGGGGAAAAAAAAGACCTGAAAGCATATTTTCAGTTGGAATATGTTTTAAGACATCAAAAGAATTTGTCACTAATGTTGTTTATATAGTAGCATTAGAAACATTAATTATAGCCTTCAATGTAAACTTAAAACCTTTTTAAGAAAAAGGGATTTATAAGTAAGGTGGTAATCTGGCTCTTTGGAAAGCTTATCTACTACATACTGAAAGTGATCATACATCATGTTAATGTCTAGGATCCAAAGAAAAGTGAGGTGATAGTGGAAAAAGACTGAGTTCTCCTAACCCCCAGACGCAATCATTTCCAAAGAATAAGGGATAAAAAAGAAAATGAAAGCAGTGGTCAACTAGACCTTTGTTGGTATCCCCCAAAATGTAATCTCTAAACTGAAGAATGGCAGCTGGCAGAACAGCTGGTGAATAGGATTAATGTCAGAAGAAAGAAATAAAACTCAACATATGTCCAAGCCTGTGGTGCTGGGACTGAGCATGATTATACCCCGACGGATAGGCTGAATACAGCTGGAAAGTGCCACTGTGCCATGCTTCTCTAGCCCACAAGGTCATTGCTAAGAAGTACAGCTAATGTCTGAACAGCAAATTTAACTTTGAAGAATTCAGAAACTGGGAAGGAGGAAAAACAGATTTTTAAGTGTACCCATGTGCTGAGCACTTTAACCCTCAATGCTTGGAGTGCTATGCCACAAAACAAACCAAAAAGTAGATCAGCATTAAATCTAACAGATTGCACTAAAGTAAATATAATTTTTAAATCATTTAAACCACTTAATCTCATCTCAATCATACCAAATATGTTAGAGCAAACATATTTCCATATTTCACTTAGAGTTTAAATAGGCACAAAGGAGAAAAAAATCTAATTAAATAGAACAGTATACACAGTTTTGTAAACTTTCAATAGTCTTCAAAGATAATATTTTAAAGTTACTTCATCATAATTGGCAAAAATATCTTAAAGAAGCAGTTTTTCATAGCACAACCATCATGTTCTCAAACTGAACATGAGAAAGTTTTATCTTGCTGACCTGTCCCCATGCTGTAGTTGGCCAGCATTGAGCCTTTTGCAATGGTAGATGAGAGACACCGGAATTTAACTGTTGGAACTAGTTACAGTGATAAACAGTAACCACGTGGACATTACTGATACATGAGAAAAGACTTTATTTATAGAAACTTAGGCAAAATAAATTCTATCCATTTTCCCTTATTTAGCAACTACTGTAAACATTTTAAAAAGAAATCAGTAATCATAACTAAAAGAATATTGTCCTACTTATTTCTGCCCTTCCTTTCTTTCAGACACCCAAGCTAGTAAACTCAAGGATCAGATTATCAGAAGCAACAAATCACCTTCCCATCTAAAAACAGCTAACACTCTCACTACATTCCTTTGGCAACACATCTTTAAGTGCATGTAGTGGGGGGCGGGGGGGGGGGGGGTGAAGGGAGTTGGAGAATTTTCAGAGAAAAGAGAAGAATGCAGTTTTGACTTAAAGGCCTAAAGGCACAGCTCCACAACCTCAAAGGAAATCCTGTGAAAATCAAACCAACAAACAAAATAACCACTCTCTGAAGAAGATACATCTTATTTCTCACATCCAGAGTTTGTAGAGGAGAGGGTTCATCACTCCGAGAGATGGCCAGGTCCTATATCTCCTACGGCGGAGGCTAGCATTGTTCTAAGGATGTCAGAAACCTAGAGCAGGGTTATTCTCTGCAATCAAATGTAAGCTTCCCACCAATTTGCTTAATTTCTCTTTCTCTTGCTACATATAAATTAGTCAATAGCTTATACATGCATTATAGCAGCCTCAATAAAAATAAAAAAAAAGCTATAGAAATTAGGAAACAAAACTTAAGGGTTTTTAGGTAAGCATAAAAAGGTTTAAAATTCAAAGGGACAATCAATATGATTTTCTTTCTTAAATGATTCTCAAAAAAGCATGGTCAAATTATAAGAGAGGTCTTCTTCCCAGGTGAAATACTCATAGGGACTTCCAAATAACACTTCAGGTAATCTGTCAATATAGAAAAATTGTCACACATTCATTGTTTTGTCCAGCAATCACTCTTCAAAGACCCAGTCTTTGTTTTGCGCACATGACAAGTTCTACTTACAGCTAGGAGTGATAACCTCCAACACCTATGGGCATTTGGAGATATTTATTTTATTTATAAATTTTTGTTCCCACTTTAAAAGTCTCCTTTGGATTTGAAAATTTTTAAATGTTAATCTGGTATAGTTTACTGCTCTCTGAAATCTCAAATTATCTTACATTAAATGTTTAATAAGAAGGAAACCTAGTTATTTCTGGAAAAATAAAATGCTAGAAAAGTCAGTGTATAACCCAAATAATATTTAAATAAAGTTGCCAATTTTAATGCTGTTATTAATGGCTCCTTCCATTTTATAAAATTCCAAGATTGCATGCTTTGAGGTTTAATAGCATTCAACATTTTTAGACTCTTTAAATGCTGAAAAAAATGTTTTTATTTGCTATTACAGAATATGGAAAGAAACTCACATAGCTTATTAATTTCTTCTGAATTGTTTAAGAGGATTTTAAGATATGAGTTAAAAGAATTTCATAATCTTAATTTCAATTTCTCCTTTTCATTTAATAGTAGATATTCATTAGGACCCACACACTGTAATAAATTATAATAATTTCAAACAAGAATTAAATTACTAGGTACCTAGTGAAAGAGCCATTTTTTCTTAGGTACCCTGTAATCTAACTGTCAGATTTAAAATCTATTCCCAATCAACTCTTCACAACATTCACATTTATTCATCTATGTTAAATTAATAAAAGGTGTGAATAATACTGACAAAATTGATCATTATTGTTCATGTAGATTTAGAAAATTATAAGGTAATCTCAAATATAAAAGGAATTGAGAGAAACTATCAAGGTTCTTATAAATAAATTCATCCTATGCTATTTTTTCAAATCAAGACTGAAACTTCTACGAGACTTATTTAAATTGACTATACAAACTATTTGATAAATTGTACATTTTTAGTACATAAACCATTTTCATTATTTTTGACAAATATCAGCACAAAGATTCCACTGTAGCATTATGGTTCAACAAATACTTTGGGAAGCTATGCCAAAAATGAGGTTGGAAAGTAAAACCTAATAGCAGTCTGAGACATTTTATAGCCAATGCAGTTTGATAGAGAAAAGACACAACCACAAGGGAATATCAAAAAGAGATAGCCCTCCCAGAAATAAGTGCTATCTCCTTTGTTTTTCTGTAGATAAAGTAATAAAGGTGTAATTCTTACTTGGACTACCAAAGATAAAAACAATTCTATTGGCTAACGTCCTAAATCAGGACTCCCTTAATAGAATGAGTTTGCACACTTAGTATATTTCCTACACCTAACCTTGATGACCTTCTCCTCTCTAACTGGCATCCCTGAAGATAAAGTGAAGTGTGTCAACATCTGTTCCCATTCACACTGATTTTAATTTACCAAAAGAGCTTTGCTATTTTCAGAGCGAAGTCCAAAGCACAATGACAGATTTAGGGCCTCTACTGGGGTTGCATTTCTAGTGTGTCAGCATTTCCTACTCAACAAAAGTAGATTCCAGGGGGTCACAACAAAGGAATAGCTGAAATTCAAACTTCATTATAGAGATTTCTCCCACCCGTACTTATTTCATCATAACTTAAACTTCCAACAGGCTGTCCTATTTAGTGGAGCATCATTGGTATTGCACAGTAATTGGACAAAAATTGTCTAGTCCTGGGGAAAAGATGAACATCCTTCAGGACCTTTTTGTGATATTTTACTTACATAATTACCTCTTCCAGGACTTTATATCTGACTGAAATTCAATAACCATAACATAACAATCTTATAACTCTTTATATTTGTAAAGTACTATAATGCTTTTAAGAATACTTCACATACTTAATGTTTCATAATTTGATCATCAGTACTGAGGTTTATTTAAGTCACAAATATTCTTTCCAATCTGTGTTCTATAGCTGTATTTTTTATACCATGCTTTATTCAGACAGTTTTAATATGTGTAAGGAAAGTCACTCTAACACCACCCCAGTTTCCCTGGATAATTCAGAGTTTTTAAGACACAATACAAAGAGCAACTTGGGAAAACAATGTGCAAGTTGTGTTGTAATCAAATAACAACTAAGACACGAGCAGCTGAGCAGAAGGAAGATGGGCAGCGGAATGCCGTGCAGCAATCAGCACTGTTGACTAATCAGAATTTGAGACACTAGAAGGTAATAAGGGTATTATAAAGAATGGCTTATTGAAGGAGCAGCTGTTTATGTGTAGCTCACTGTTTAAATGAGTTCCACTAGATTGCTATGGTATGTTTTGGTGAAAATGTTTAACTCCTTTTAAAATGATCATTAGAGAAGAAACATCAAGTACCAAGTGGCAAGTTTGGAGAAATCAAAGCACCAACTAAGATTTAGCAGCTTTGAAACAGTTACTGGGTGTTTGGGGATTGTAGAAAATACCAATTCAATGTCCTTTTAAATTAAAAGTACTTAGGTACTCATTCTTCTCTTAAAAAGCTTACAGGTTAGGTGTAGTCTGCTATCATTACCAGGTTGCAATGAGCACAAAGATGAGGTCATGATATAATGGGGGACTCTTCAGAGAATGACAAAGAGAAAGCAGAGTAAAAATACCTAACAGAATAGTTGTAAATCAGAGATTGCTGTAGGATGTAAAAATTTGTCGATATTTCGGGAGGAATAATCTCCTGAATTAAATTTCAAAATAGTTTTTAGTGCTTTTTAATGTTTTTGGTTAAAATATAATACTAAAACCATTCTCCTATCAGAGTAAATAATTTTTAAGCAGAGGAGAGAGAATGTAAAAACCATTTAATTCACTAATGTTATTTTCTCAAAGCAATTATCATCTTACTCAAAACTGTCATGCAATTGTTCAGGCTTTTCAATTGGATCGATTTAAAAGATTTTGTCTCCTTTACTTTCACCCAAGAAGCAATTGTCTATTGTTTCTTCTTCCCAAGCAAAAAAAAAAAAAAAAAAGAAAGAAATCCACCAATTATAAGATAAAGGCACCAAATAATACTTCAAAGAATTTATCATAATATAGTATTATGAATATTTCATTTTGACAACAAGTGTTCAGTAATATTTTAAGGCAGTCAGCAAGCGGTCAAACTCTGCTATCTTTTGTAACAGTTCACATGTCAAGCTGGCAAAGTGCCCACAGTGTAAGGCAAAAAAAAAAAAAAAAATCTATTTAATGTCTGCCCCACAAGGCGACATGAGGTTTGATTGGCAGAAAGCAGAAGAGTGGCTTTTGATCATGTGTCCTAACAAGCAGTTCCAGCTCCTGTCTTTTCAGCTGATGGGCTCCACATTACCCATTCAAACAGAAGTGACAGACCACTGCACTACTCTCGGCTCTAGTCACACGCAGTGGGAGCTAGGCTGGAGACAGTCACTGATTAAATATATCACTTTTTCAAGACAAGCAGGTTGTCTGAATCAAAGTTGGACAGAATAGACTCAACATTATTAAAAGGAGATATAAAACTGGGATTGAGTGATGTTAGGCCAGTTTGCACAGCCTCAGGGATTCCCAGGCTGACAGGGGGAATAAGGAACAGCAGAACTCATAAAACAGGGTCAGAAATTAGCTGTGACACGTTGGCTATTTTCCCATCATTTCAGGACCACTGGGTTTCAAAATTCCAGAGTCTTTTTTTTACTTTTTTTACTTTCGTGTTTCAAAATGAATTCAGTAGGGGGAGAAAAACACATAAAAGCATGATTACTGCAGTTTGTCAATTATAGTCTAAAAGGAAATAAAGTACTAGATACAAACCCTTTGCATCTCATTTTAAAATATATTAATATAGACTCTTTTAACTAGGACCCTTATTTTAACATTCTATTGCATTTTTTTATTGGTATTATCATGTAACTTTAAAAATCCAGGAATACTAACCACAGGAAGTGTGCATTTTAACATTTTCTACACATCCTGACTACCAGAGGGCTACCCAAGTACCAGCTATCATATTTAACCATCCTATATTCTTTGTTATAGTATGCATATCATTTAAAGCTTTTAATTTAAATATAGTTAAGAGTCATAAATATCTAAACTGTATAGAAATGTTCGATAAAAATTCTTTATTGTCTAAATTTTATGTGATTTTAAAATTATTGAACATAGAGTCATATCTTTGGTACATTACCATCTTCCTATGTATGCAAATAAATAAAATCTAAAGTTGTCTTCTATTTGGAAAGGTAAGAATAAATGCCCAAAGAATAAAAAAGGAAATAATTCTCTGGCTATAGAAACTTAAAAAAGTAGACCAAAATACAAGCAATCATCTGAAACAAATCAGGTGGAACCAAAATATATAATCAGGTAAATGGTACAATTCAGATGTTATCTTAAAACAACCCTTCCACAGATTTTAATTTCTTTCTCAACTACATCATAATTTAATTTTTTTTTTTTAGTTGCATGCTCCAGCTATTCCTTGGAACATTTATGTTCTAGTTATTACTTTTGGCATCACTGTAAATATTTAGTAGCAACCTGCCTGTTAGGTATTTAAATTGTAATGAAAAGATTAAATACTCCTACAAAGATTAAGATAGTTTTAATAGAGAAGAGTAAGTAATTAAGAGTAGCCATGAAATAGGATACTGAACTAAATGGGGTAGAGAAGAACAGAAATTGACATTTGCTAGAAGATGGTAAAATTACAATGAAATGGTTGTTATTGAATCTGTGAAAAGTAACAGTCTGTTTTATTATGTTACTTATTTTGTTAAATTACTTTACATTTTAACATTAACACTTGATAATATACATTGGTTAAAGAATGTATCACATCTCAGACTAAGCTTAATACAAATCATATCTGATTTGGTTCCACACACCATAGATAATGCTATCTCTAATAAATAATTCCATATTAATCAAATATACATTTTCTACATAGAAAGTAAAGTTGCATGTCATCTAGCTTCTGCACTTCACATCTTTAAAGGTCTTTCAGGATGATGAAGATGATAATGATAAATTTTATCTAAAGTTATTACTGGCACAACCAAGCAATTATCTAGAAGTCTGATTGTTTTCAAAAAATGTAAGAAGATGATCTAGAAGAGGATAAATAATTTGACTTCCTATGTTAGCCCAGATTAAAAAAAAAAATTTATTAGCAATTGCTTCCCCAAAACTAAAATACAGTTAAATGGCATTTCATTTTTTCCTCTTAAAAGTGGATTGTATTTAACCACCCCCTTTTTTAAATCATTCCCATTACCACCATTATCACCATATACCTTTTTTATTTAAGACTGGTAGAAGGACAGGAAATTGCTACAGTGATAGTGAGCTACAATAAGTAGTGAACCAGAAAGGTAGGAGGAGACAAAATCTGCATATGTATTAGACTAAGTAAACCTGAAGCACTCCAAAATACATTTTTGTATTCCTGTAAAAAAATTATTGCATATTAACCAGGCCTTGACGGTTCTATTATAGTCTATGCCAGGAAAGGCCAAATTAAAAGGGGAGGGAGAGAGGGAGATGTGCAAAATATTTTGCAACACCATAAAAAAAAACACTTTCTTTTTAAAAAATAAAAATAATTAATTATTTTAGCCACTATATTATTGCTTACAGTAATACACAGCAATAACATTTACATTGATTGAATTCTGTTTCCTTAATGTGAAATTTGTTTGGGGTTAATTAGCACGGCTGAGGAATATGCTTAATAATTTTATGTTGTTTACACTGGAGGCAGTTTTCCGTGAGCACGGCTCAGAGTGGAAGTGACATCTAATCTCAGACAAAACATGGAGGTGAGGGCAGCTGCTCACTGTGGGATGGCAAGGCAGGCCCTTCCTTCCTCTTTTAGCAAGCCTCCTCATGATTTTGGTTGCCTAATGGCAACAATACAAAGTTGTACAAATAATTTCTAAGGCATGGTAAGTTTCTAAAACAAATACTGAACTGAACAGCGGAAAAATAAAAGAATTTACACAAATGGAGAAAATCCACAATATTAGCCATCTTTACAGCCCCTTCCTTAAGAAAAAGGTCTAATTAGTTGTCTCCCTAAAATGCGTACCTAGCATTTTTATTATGTATTATAACGTTTTGCTCAGAGCTGACATTTTTATTCTGACAAGCACTGTCTGGAGAGCTCTCAATAAATAATACATTGACAATTTTCAGTAAATAAGCAGTGGACACAAATCGTTATCCTTACTTACAGCTGCCCCACTCTAATAGTGCTTTTACAAGTGAGGTGACTATTCAGCCTAATGCAATCCTCTCAGTGCTAGAAAGACATTTTCATTCATTACCATGGTCACAAGCACTTAAAGCACTTTTAAGCCCTGTTGTAACACAGCAGGAATGGGAGAGCAAGTGGGGCTAACGAAAACTAAAGTTCATCACCAGAAAAACCTGAGGCTGTTCACCTAAACAACTAGAAAATTCACTTAAGCCCAGGCCATCTCAACACTTGTAGATCTACATGTCTAACAAGATTCCAAGATTTTCTTTGGCAATTAAATGGTACCCTTCCTAAGCCCAAATACCATGGGCTCTGTTTTCCGTATTAAATTTAGTTCATCAACCAGTAATATCTGTTAAGTACTCTCAGATAAGGGATCATACTTCACATACTATGACTGGAGTGCTATACCTTCGATCAAGAAACAGAAACCGAAAAAAAAATCTGATCTTAAATGAATACATCTGAAACTACACAATAATATATCTTTTTTCTCTTGTAAGCTTTTCTTCCCTAACCAGAGCCCCTAACACACCATCATCTTAACTAGTCACTAAACCACTAAAATGAATTTCATGTTTCTCCATGATATCGATCAATTTTATTTTTCAGAAACTCAGATATAAACTTATATAAAATAAGATTTAAAGGAATAGTAACACAATTAGAAGGTAATATCTATACACTTTGACATATATAACCTATAGCTTGTACTTTCACCCTATTACTTAATCAAATCATCCATTATTTCATCACTTGTTCAACAATTTTTTTTTATTTATTAATTTTTGACAGAGAGAAAGATATACAGAGACAGAGACAGAGAGAGAACTGAACTGGGGGAACTCCCCAGTTCAGCATATGGTTCCGCACGGGCCTTGGCTGGGATTCGATCCTCTGTCCCCGGCGCTGCAAAGTGAGCACTTAACCCACTGAGCCATCCCGGCTTCCTGGCTGTTCAACAATTTTTGATCATGAAAATATGTTTCCCATTCAGGACACGATTTCATGGTATCATATTATATGGCATGGGCTATTATGGTATAATATAGTCAATATAGTACAGTAGAGTATTATAGCATAGTTCTCAGTCTTCAGTGTGCATCAAGAATACCTGGCAAGTTTGTTAAAACGTGGGTTTCTGGGACCCATACCATAATTTCTGATTCAGCAGGTAAAGGATGAGACCCAAGAATTTGCATTTCTAGCAAGTTTCCAAGTGATGTCAATGCTACTGACAATTTGAATCACTGGGCTATGCACATGATTGAGTTTACCTGAACAGATAGACGCACAGGACCCATATTGGCCTATAGTCACTTCTCTTCTTTTACATGAATAGAATGACAGATTGGAGCGTCCACATTGGAGCAAATTTCAAACAGAACATATGGTCAGCCTACTGACTGACACCTTGACTTTATCCCAGTGAGACTAGGAAACATTTAAAATGGTCCATCTGGTCAGCCTAATTTGAGACCACCTGAAAGCAACAAAGACTAATTGCATTGAGTTCTCTAACAAAAGGAAACTAAATCCATAACAATGATAGCAAAGGAAGTCAAGGGGTCTTCTCTCCTAATCTCCAAGACAATCTTACATATGCCTGCTGGATATATCCACTTTCCTAGAATGCTCAAACTTGTATGTATAAACCAAAACCTTCTCCCAAAACCTTCTAATCTACTTAGTATATGCACATTCTTATAGCCTTACCAACAAATCTCTCTGCTAGAATACTCTCACTCTCTCCCCAACCTCATACCTAATTAATAACCTCAAATATATGTCTAAAAGCTGATTGCTCCTTTCTTTCCCCTGCCACTGCCTTAGTTGTTTAGACTTTTATCAGTACATGCATAGCCCATTAAAACAGCCTACTACAAGATTTTCCTGCATTTAGCCTTGTGACTTTTCAAAATGTCACCAAAGTTACTTTCCTAGGAAACATATCTAATTATGTCACTCATCCTCCTATGTAAAAGCTCTCAATTGCTCCCTATTACACCCCACCCCCAAATTTGAACTCTTTATAATGGTTTCAATCTATTTTTCCAGTCATGTCTTCTGTCCTAGCCACACTAAACCTCTTGATATTACCAAACTTATAGATTTATTCATACCACTGAAACTTTATACATGCTGTTCTCTCCACCTAGGATTCAATTTCTCTTGTTCACTATAAATAGCTAATAATTCATCAAAATCCAGTTTTAATATCTATAAATCCCTTCCTAAGATCTCCTAAACAAATTATATATATAGTTACCTTTTCTGTACTTCCACAGCATTTTAAAGCATCTTCTACTATAGCACTTACTATAATATAATTACTCTATGTGGATGTATTTCCCCTACTAAATTGTGAGCTACTAGCATAGAAACCAACATCTAATTATCTCTGTATTCATCTTATTCTTCTCCTCTTTCTCCATTTTTACCTCTTTCCACTCCAGGCCCACTGCACTTCCATATGAAAGAGCTTAATAAATACTTATGGAAATAATGAGTGTGTGTGTGTGTATATATATATATATATATATATACACATATACACACACACACGTATATATATATATATATATACGTGTGTGTGTGTATATATAGATTCATTATTTGTGTATAATATATATATTTGTGTATGCTTTCTTAGACTGAGAGACACTCCTTAAAAATTGAATCTATTCATCTCCTTTGAGCAATATATTCTTCACCTCTCTGAAACCTTTCATAAATCAACAGATTTTTAGGTTAATGCATGTTATATGCTAAAATCTATACTGGGCACTGTGAAGATAGATTAAAGATATGATCTGTGCCCTCAAGGAAATTAAAATCTTCTTGGGAAGCAAGATAAATAAATATAAAATAGCAAACAATACTTTCCATCTTTGTCAAAGTCAGTTGAGCAAATTTTTATGGTTCTATCTGTGGGTTCTCTCAAGTTTCAATAATCAATGTGTCTATTTCTCTGCCAAAACCACATTGCTTTAATTATTGTAGCTAAATAGTGAACCTTAATATTGAATAAAATTATTCCTAACATTTTATTATTCATGGTCAAGATTATCTTAGCTATTTTAGTTACTATATCCTGTCCCTTTCTATCTAAATTTTAGAATAAACTTGTTTATGTATATGGTAGGCTTGCTGGGATTTTGATAGGAATTGCATTAAATGTATAGATCATTTAATGGAGAATTGATTTTTTTTTTAAGATTTATTTTATTGTTTGAGGGAAGGTGAGAGAGAGATTGTGGGGAGGTGTGGCAGGGCCCAGAGCAGTTTCCATAGTTGTACATCATCAGCTGTGACATGGTTTCATCCCATACAGGTAGATGTGGGGTCACACAAGGTGAGGACCAAACCAGGGGCCTCCAACATGGGAGGTGAGAACCTTCACCACCAAGCCATCCTGCAGTTACCAGGTGCAACATAGTTCAGCATATGGGTTGCATGGGCTGGGGCTGGGAATTGAACCCCAGACCTCATGATTGAGAGGTGAAACTCAAATGCTCAGCTATCCTGGCATCCTCAGAATTGACATATTTATTGTATTGAATCTTCCAACCCATGACACAGTATATATTGACATTTATTTAGGTCTTATTTGATTGCTTTTATCAGCATTTTATAATTTCAGCATCAGATCAAGTACACTGTTTTGTTAAGTGTACTGTATTTAAAACAACTATAAACAGTACTGTATTTTTAATTTTTGTATTCATATGTTCATTACTAATATATAGAAATGTTATTAATTTTTATGTGTTGATCATGTACCCTATGACCTTGCTAACAAAATTAATGAAACCTAAACCTCATACCTTATATAAAAATGTGTCCTAAAAACCTCACACCTGATACAAAAATTAACTCTAAATGGATTATAGACTGCAAAAACAAAGATTTTAAACTATAAATCTTTTAGAAAAATATCATAGGAGGAAATGTTTAGAATATAAGACTAAGCAAGGTGTTTTAAGACTTGATACCAAAAGCATGATCCCTAAAACAAAAATTTGCTTAATTAGACTGCTTCAAAATTATAAACCTCTGTTCCATGAAAGCCTGTAAAGAGAATGAAAAGATAAGCTACCAATTGGGTTGGGAGAAAATATTTGCAATCCACATATCCAAAGTAGGACTAGTACACAGAATAATAAGGAACTATCATTGGAGTCCCAGTCAAGATGGCAGTCTCACAACTCTAAAGTTTAAAAAATCAAATTAAAAAACAAACAAAAGATGTGAATAGAGATTTCACCAAGGAGGATAGATAGACAGATGGTGAATCAGCACATAAAATGATGTTCAGCATCACTAGCAATAAGAGAAAAACAATTTAAAGCCATATTGAAGTATTACTATATATCTATCAGCATGGCTAAGATGAATGTGATAAAGCCAAATGCTGACATAGATGCAGAGAAACTAGATCACTCATATATTATTGGTGGGAATATAAAATGGTACAGTTTCTAAATATCCCAGAGAAATAAAAACTTATGTTCACACAAAAACCTATACACATATGTTAATAACTTTATTTGCAATATTAAAAAATTATGTTTGAATTAAAGATGTTCTTCAACCTGTAAGTTGTTAACATGTGATATATATACAATATATACCACTGAATATGACTCAGCAATAAAAAACAGTATGTACTATTAAACATGCTACTACTTAGGTGAATCTCCAGAGAATTATGCTGAGAATTTTTTTAAAGCCAATTCCAAAACTTTACATAATATACCATTCCATTTATATAACATCTTTGAAATGATATCATATTATAAATGAAGAAATATCAGTGGTTGACAAGGATTTGGCATAGAGAGTAAGAGGTGTTAGACTGGAAGGGAAGTAGGTGTGATTATAAAAGGGCAACACAAGGGATCCTTGTGGTGTTGCAACTATTCAGGATCATGCCTGTGATGCTGAATACATGAACCTAAAACTGGAGAAATATGAAGATCAGTGGACTGTATCAACATCAATAACCTGTGTGTGATATCATATGATAGTTTTGCAAAATGTGACCACTGTGGTAAAATAAACCAAGTGCACACTGGATCTCTCTGTATTATTTCTTATACCTGCATGTGAATCTATAATTGTCGCAACAAAAATCTCAGTTTAAGAAATAGTAAACAATATAATTAGAGTTGTAATCTATTGATAAATGGAGTACCATACAGTTGTATTTTTTCAGCTTTATTGAGATATAATTGACAAATAAAACTGTAAGATATTTAAAGTATACAATGTGATGATTTGATACATATACACTGTGAAAGGATTTCTCCCATCAAGTTAATTAATACATCCATAACATCACCTATTTACTTCTTTTTTGAGGTGAAGGGGATTAAGAGCATTGAAGTTCATTGTATAATACAGTGTTATCAACTATAGTCATTAGCTCTTCAGACCTTATTCATCTTGTAACTAAAAGTATGTATCTTTTTATTGACCTCTCTCTATTTGACCCACCCCACAGCCCTTGGCAATCACTTTCCTACTCGTTTCTATTAATTTGACTTTTTTTTTATCCATAAATTTTAGAGAAGGAAGAAGTTATGAGGAGTAAAGTAGTTAGCAAAAAACCAGATATGATCTGGCCTTTGTCTATTTTAAAATGGGTAGATGAAAAATTTAGATAAGTAAAGGGGAGATAGAAGGTTATTCTGAGTAGTAGGAATAATGACTGAACATAAAATGTGATGGACCAATTCAACTTCAACACAGTGCTGACTCTTTAGATAAGAATACTTGTCATGAGATTGTTACATCTTCAAGTTTCTTAACCAGAATGCTCACTAGAGAAAGATTACAAAAGAACCCTCATGAACCAAATTCTAATGATGTATAGTAGCTCTCTAGCATGACTAAGGAATGTCAAAGTTATATTTACATCAAATAAAAGTAAGCAGATGTGGGGGATAATGAATAAGTATTACTGGTAGAAAAAAATTTAAGCTAGGAAAAAAGTCAAAGAAACTAGTCTCCACCAGGTACCAAGAATACTCCTGACCTCTGAAGCTAATACTGACTACACAGCAAGTAAAGAATGGAGCAGTCACGGAAAGCCGGGACGGCTCAGCGGGTTAAGCGTGTGCTTTGAAGCCCCGAAGACCGAGGATCGAATCCCGGCTCCGGCCCAGGCGGACCCACATGCTGAAATGGGGTGTGCTTCCCGAATGCGGTGAGGCCCCCAGTTCAGTTCAATAAATAAATAAATAAATAAAAAGAATGGAGTAGTCACAGTGAGAGACTCCCATTTTTTACCATAATTTGAAAAATTATGGCATATCTAAAAAATTTATTCACTTGTGTAATTTCATAGAAAGGGTTATAATTCTGTATACAGTTATGGTAAAGTGAGAACAGAAATTTGTAGTTTCAGAAAAGTTAAAAAGTGTACGTCTAACCTAGCAGACAATAGAAAATAAAATTATATCTATAATACACATTTGGATTGGCAGCTGACTTTTAAATAGGTAATATGAGCCAATAAAAAGAAAAAGAACCATGAAAAGAGAGAATAATTTTTATTTCCTACATCACCTGCAATAGTATTTAAATAAAAAATATATATATATACATTTAAGTAAGGCCTAATTGAGTGTGAGGAGAAAAAATAAAAATACAAATGCAAAGATATGCAGAAGTGAAAACAAAAGGTACCATTACAGATCATTTAGCAACTTTATTCATTCAGTCAGTCAACAAACATTTCATAAGGGTATTATGTTCCAGTCATTATTAGGCACTAGGAATACAAGCAGTGGACAAATCAGAGTGGGTTTCCACTCTCATTGACTTCCTCCCTTTAGTGCAGTGAGACAGACAATGAAGAAGACAAATAAATAACAGCATATCGGGTAGTGAGAAATGCTAAGGTAAAAATGAAATAGAGTAATATATTAAAGAGTAACTGGAGTCTACTTTAAATTCAGAAGTTAAGTAAGGCTTCTCTGAGGAAGTGATAATTAAGTTGAGATATGAAGAAGCCAATATATGAGATCTGAAGTTCATAAATTTGCCACTGTGCACTTACGTTGGCAACACTATAAACAACTAGAAGGTTTCCTAACTTTGGTAGATCAGTGTTTCACACCTGTATTCATGTCAATGTGTGGTGGTGCCTTGCTGATTGGTATGTATTATTATTGTTGCATTTTTTTTATGTGCTGTGACAAGAATTCAGGAGCTTGAATTAGAGCAACGAACAAACATTAAATGAATTTCTTGTTAAACTTGGCAAGAGTAAAAGTGATATCAGGGGCATGTTAGTCCAAGTTGATGAGGCTATTACCACACAAAAATCAGCAGTGTACAAACGAATTAAACCTCTTTCAGAGGGGAGAGAAAGTGTCACTGATGAAGAGAGGTCAAAGTGACCAGTAACGAGTAGAATTGATGAAAACATTGCAAAAATTTATTGAATTGTTCATCAAAATCATCAGCTGACTGTGAGAAGCATAGCAAACTAAGTAAACATTGGTAGAGAAACACATGGGAAAATCTTAACTGAAAATCTTAGCATGAGAAAGATGTGTGTGCTAAAATGGTCTTGAAGAAGCTCACTGATGAACCAAAGCAAAGGAGAGTTGAAGTTTGCCAAGACCTTTTGAAGAGAAAAGACGATATTTTGGGCTGTGTTATCACTGGTGATGAAACATGGATGTACCAATATGACCCTGAAACAAAACGTCAAAGTGCACAATGGAAGTCTGCCAATTTTTTGTGACCAAAAAACATTCCATCAGTCCAAATCAAGAGTTAAAATGATGTTCCTAACCTTTTTTTATATTAGAGGGGTTGTTCATTATAAATTTGTACCAATTGGACAAACAATCAAATAACTTGACTATCTGGAAGTGCTGAAAAGGCTGAATGAAAAAGTTAGACAAAAACAACCTGAACTTTTCACCAACAACTCGTGGCTCTTGCAGCACAACAATGTACCAGCTCACACAGCACTGTCTGTGAGGGAGTTTTTAGGTAGTAAACAAATAACTGTATTGGAACACGCTCCCTACTCACCTGCTCTGGCCCCACTGACATTTTTCTTTACCTAAAGATAAAGGAAATATTGAAAGGAAGACATTCCGGTGCCATTCAGGACCTCAAGGTAATATGACAACAGCTCTGATGGCCATTCCAGAAAAATGAATTCCAAAATTGCTTTGAAGGGTAGACTAAGCACTGACATTAGTACATAACTTCCCAAGGGGAGTACTTCAAATGTGACTGTAGTGATATTCAGCAGTGAGGTATGAGACACTTTGTCTAGGATGAGTTCGCAAACTTCATTATCAGACCTCATATATAGATCTAAAGGAACATCACTGTAGATACAGGGAAAAGCAAATAGCAAAGAAACTAAGATGTGCTTAAGGTGGCGGGGGCGAAGGAGGTCAGTGCTGCTGGAGCAGTCTGAGAAGAGGGTAAAGTAATATAAGATGGGTCTTTAAAGCCAGAGTATAGTGTTTAGATGTTAAGCAATGGATTTTATTCCAACCATAATAGAGATTGATGATCACTGACCAGATACCAATGTTCCAATGCCAGTAAAATGCCTAAACCCTCTGAATATCAGATAACACCATGAAGAAGTGAAAAGGGCATAATTCTAACTGACTGAAGTTAAATCGTGAAATAACTGAGTTTACCACCAGTGAGACCACACTTTGTGCTATTAGAATGGGGGCTTAAGAGTAAAATTAAAATTAATAATAAAGAAATAAAATTAGGGGTAAGCCGGGATGGCTCAATGGATTAAACGCTCACTTTGCAGCACCGGGGACTCAGGATCGAATCCCGGCCCCGGCCCATGCGGACCCATGTGCTGAACTGGGGAGTGCCCCCAGTTCAGTTCTCTCTGTCTCTGTATCTCTCTCGTCTCTCTCTCTCTCTCTGTCAAAAACAATTTTTTTTTTAATTTTAAAAAAGAAATAAAATTAACACATGAGCTTTTGTACATGAGTTTTGTGACAATATTTATAAGCAAACAACATTAATTTACTGCTGTATTCCAAAATGATAGTTATTATATGGTGATATCATCAAATGTTGTCAAAATGACTACAGAATCATTTTTAGGACTTTTTTATATTAGGTATTAAGGTAGTTTTCCTAGTCTCCTTCTTCTACCTGAAAACAAAGGGAGACAGTACCAAAACAACATGTTACTTAAGCACTGATTCTTAAACTTTCTCTTTCTATCTTTTCCCTGTCTATGTTGTAGATAAGCAAAAAGTATAAGACAAGAGGTATTTCTGAGGGTCTGCTAAGAAGTTCTAGTTAAAGCTAATGACTGCACTCTGGAGCAAAATGAAATCCCAGTGTGCACCATTAGTTAACCACTCTAAAAACTGCCCATTGAGTACAGGTTCCCTTCATTTCATACGTTAGAATAACAGTTGCTACTACCATGGCTCTTGTTGCAAATAATTCAATACTTTGTCGCCTTTTTTCATAGTTATTCTTTATTATACCTTCAATTTTTTCTAGTCATCTATTTGTACGAGTGTTTACTAATTTTCATTCATTATGTGAGAAAAATTAGGAAAGTCCACAGGCCTCTAAGTTTTGCACTCCCAATGCTAGCAGATGAGCTAGATTCCAGGATTTTGTTGTGAGAGTACTTGTCTCATCTGTCAGTGATGGCTTCTTATTTATATTTAAACTCTGAAGAAAGCTATAATAGGTCTAAGTGTCATAGTTATTCAGCATTAAACCAAAGCCTCGTATGGCTAATAATTATGGCCACGAATCCCTCTCAAGCTCCAAACCCCTTACAACAGCCCGGCCAAAAGGTAGAATTATTGATCTTTACCTTCTTCTGGACCATAGTACCCTACTAACACCACCTCTGCCAATCTCTTAAACCAACTATAGCACTCTCTGAGCCAATATTCGTGGTTTTGTCTATAAATACTTCATTGGATAATGAATTTTTCTGACATCAAAATTGGATAGCAGCTTTTATCTCTATCTTCATAAACATTCCAACATCAGAAAGAAAGAGAGTGAGTGCGAGATTGGGAATAGTAAAGGACAAATTTAAGCATAATAAAAGAATGAATCATGAGATTGGTTCAGATGACTTGTTCAGTCTGGAAACCATTTGAAAAAAAATTACTAACAGTGGATGCTGAAATTTAGACACAAACTCTAAAAGAAAATCAAGGCAACATAGAATTTTAGTATTTGGTCTTTAATATTAAACAATTGTCCTCATTTCCAAACTAAGCAACTAGTGCTAAGAAAATCAATTAATTAACTAATTAATTAATTAGAAACTATCCAGTAAGTTACTAAAGTCAGGAACAGAATGTACATCAAATCAAGGCTAATGTCTGAAGGAATTCTCAAATTAAACATTCAAAGGAAAAAGTGAAGATTTCCAGTGAACAAATCAATTGTTCGGCTAGAAAATTTTCTATTTCGATATAGACAGTTGGATAGAACAGTGGCAATAATAATCAGAATTTTCTAGTAAATTTTTGATATGAAGTAGGTATTTAAGATAAATTATTATGAACTTGATATAATTAGAGATCAGGAATTACTTTAATTTGAAACCACAATAAGGTGGAAATGTCAATAAGAGGATCAAAAGGGGGGGGGAGTATGTTTTCTAACATACCTAGTAATCATAGTCCAATGGGGAAATGACAATACACTCATGCTCATAGTTGAAAGAAGGGCTGAAGATATAACAAAATGATTAAGATATAACAAAACGAAAAAGGGAAATTGCAGTGAAGGGTCCATCAAAGGCTCTTGTGAGCTTCTGAAAAGTTCAGTGATAAAAATAAAACTGTAGTAGACATTTTAAGGAAGGTGAAGCCAAAAGGTATAAACAGTTGAAGCTTTCAGGGATTTACACACATACCTTCTTTGTGTAACATTTTCCAACAGAGTGAAAAAAGAATAAAAAAATTGTTAATAGCAATTCCCCTCCTGAGAATATACCCTAGAAAAGAAATTCATGCACACATGTATCACAAGACTCATGTACATGAATTTTCATATCATCATTGGACTAGCAGAAAATTGGAAATCATTCAAATGTCCACAGGAGAATCTACTCCCAGATATCTTCTGTGGCATATTATACAAACATGAAAATAAACTAGAGCTGCACAGAGCAAAATTGATTTTAGAATGTAACTATAAATATAAAAAGCAAATCACAGAAGGTTAAAGAGTGATGCCATTTAGATATCATCCTAAAACAAACAAGGCTAGATAATACATTATTTAGGGACATATAAAAAAACCTCTTTTAAAAGAAAAAAGTAAGGTGATAAACACAAGTTGTGCAGTAGTTACATCTAGGTAGAAAACAAAGGGATTAGACAGGTGAACAAATCACAGTTTTAGATTCAATAGTATTCACAGTTTTTATTAAGTTGGATGATGAGTTCATGGGTGTTTATTTTTATTTTAATATATCTTATACATACATGTGTCAAATATTACATTATAAACACTGAATATTTAAGTACCTTTTGCTTTCAATTTTTTCTTTGGATTATCTGTATTGTATAGGAAAAACAATGCAGAGTTAAAACTTGCCCCTATTACTTTTGAGAATCCCAGCGTAAATCCTAAAGTCAATCTAATAAATTTTCAATTAAAAGAAAATGCAAAATGCTAATGATTGACTCAAACTCTCCAGGGTAAAGATCACATGAGATATGACTTCTTCCATCAAACCATCAGCAAACTTCATTCTCTTTCTAAACAACAAAATGCCTTAAGAGCATTTTCATGCTTCCCAGGTCAGCAGGAGGAAAAATCAAAAGCAATTACCTGAATCTGTTCTTAACTTTCTTAGAGAAAGAGCTTTAAGAAAAGAATGTTTAAACCCGAGGAGATAGAAATGGACAAATAAATTTGAAGTATCTTTTCAAGGCAGAAACACACAAAATGAAGTTAAAAAAATGATTCAAGCAACTAGTGTATTGCCAACATTGTAAATGGAAGTTGCAAAACAGCAACTTGAAATACTCAAGATTTGTCCGTAATATCTGGAGTTCACAGGATTCAGGCTGAAGACTAGTTTCCAAAAAAGAAAGAAAGAAAGAAAGAAAGCAAATATACTTAACACAAAAACATACCAAGCATAATTCTTTTCATAATTCAAAAACCAGTAACTCTAGCTCAGTTTAATCCCTAGTTGTATAATACTTTCATAAAATAGGTTTATTTAAACTATCTGTGCTAGGTAAGTATTTCCTATGAATATGATACAAATTCTTTAAAACAGGAACAAAAACACAAATATCATAGGAAGGAAAGATGTGTTTTAGAGAGAAGAAAAGGTCTATCCATGTTGTCACAAATGACTGTATTTCATCATTTCTTATAGCGGAGTAGTATTCCATTGTGTAAATGTACCACATCTTCTTTATCCAGTCAGGAAACATATGACCTCACTTATAGGTGGAATATAAAACTGAAAGTAACAAAAACACAGAGACCTATGGACACACTCAATAGCTTGGTGATTGCCTGAGGGAAGGGGAGGAGGGGGGAGGGTAAGAAGGAGGGAAGGTGGGAGAGGGCACCAGCATTATGGACACACTCAATAGTTTGGTAGTTACCTGGAGGGGGGGACGGAGGGGGAGCGAGAGTTGTGGGGAGAGGTGGGAGTGGGCACCGGATATATGGTAGTAGAGGGGGAGCTGATTCTGGGTGGTGGGCACATAATGCAATGCATGGGTGATGTGATGTGAACTTGTACATCAGGAAACTATCTAATTGTTACCAACCAATGTCACCCCATTAAATTTAACA
>PVKE010023623.1:0-24477 GCA_004027555.1 Craseonycteris thonglongyai | reverse complement strand
AATTTTTTTTATCTTTTCACATTTATAGACAGAAATTATCTTTTTGTCTTCAGTGCATAGTTATTTCTATTTTACTTTTTGACAGATAGAGAGAGAGACAGAGACAGAGACAGTTAGAGAACCGAACTGTGGGAGCTCCCCAGTTCAGCACGTGGGTCCTGCCTGGGCCGGAGCCGGGATTCGATCCTCGGTCCTCGTGGCCTCAAAGCGAGCACTCAACCCGCTGAGCCGTCCCGGCTTTCCCCCATTTTATTAATTTTTATAACTTTTGTTATGGAATATTTTAGGCATATGGGGGCTGTCCAGACCGCCCCCCCCCAAATCCAGCTATTATCAAGATAACAAGAATGGTTACATGGCTGGATACTTTCCGGACAGCCCTCATATGTAAGAGCAGAGACAATAATATAAAGAACCCCAGTTTAGCCATCATACAACTTCAATGTTTAATATTTGGTTCATTTTATATAATCTACACCCCCATCCAAATCTCACTGGATTATTTTGGAGAAAATCCCAGGCTTTATATCATTTCATCTGTAAAAGAATCATAGAAGAGGGGTGGGTGGGGGTAGAAAAGGATAAAGGGTCTCAAATATATGGGGATGGAAGGAGATTTGACTTGGGGTGATGAACACACAATGCAATATGCAGAAGGTGTGTTATAGAATTGTACACTTGGAACCTATATAATTTTATTAACCAATGTCACTCCAACACATTTACTAAAAAAAATACCCACCCACCAAAAGAACCATAAAATTTTGAAGTTTTAAAAGGTAAAGAACTGAGACCCGAGAGGAAAAAGTGACTTTTCTAATAATTATGTAACTTGTTAAGGTCAAAGATACTCAGGTCTTTTGAATTCCAATATATATTTTTCTGCTACCTGGACTCCTCTCCATTCTTCCAATGCTGGTAATATTACACAAGAAAGGGATCTGGAATTGTAAATGTTTGTGTTTATTTTTTTTTGAAGGAATTATTTTCCAGATTCACATCATTTTTATTATGAACAAACAGAATATCAGGTCAGTACAACTTGCTTCAGAGCTGAAAGTAGAAATTATTCCAAAATTATTCTTAGGTCACAAATAACTATTATCCCACATGAAAAGGGGAAAATCTCACCCAATCAGGGAAAAGATATCCTGTATATTTTCGATGGCAATGAGTTTATTGCATTCTCAAGTTTTGTCTTGCTGGTTATTCATTACTTATCTAACAGATTCATTCAGTATCTTGGAGAGAACTGTATAATCTAGTGATAGTATCTCATAATAAGTTCATGATGCATACGGCTACTATAAAATTACTCAGGACTTAAAAGAAGCCCTCTGCTGAAGGATCCCAAAATGCATACATAATCAGGTTATTTTATTTATTGTTAATGCATCAATAAAAAGGCTTTGTATGCTCTAGAGCTAGGAAAACATTGTTCATACCGATCAGAATTAAATTTGTATAGAGCAGAGTTTTAAAATGAATGTAAATACCACTAAACATTTTCTTTCTGTACTTGTACTGATAGTTTCTTTCTATGAACTAAACAAAAAAAAAATCATACTCCATTTCTGTTGTAATAGTAAAGGTCTTGATTAGGTCGGAAAAGGCATTACCATTTACTTTCTTTTTTTAGATTCATTTTAAAATAATAAAAACAAAAATGGCCACTAGTTATATGACCGATGTATTGGATTTATACCAATTTTACGGTTTGTTACAATCTATAGATTATAGATTTTAGAGAGTTCTCAAATCCTATGCAGAGAAATGAGTACAAATTTGCCTGGTACTTATGTAGATGTAGAGTTTAGAGGACTTTAAAATTCTACTCAGGGAGGTAGATACCAATTTGGGATCATATTCAGATTGATTTCTTTTCCCAAAGGTAGAAACATCATGAAAGGTCCTATCGCATCTAGTGCGAGCAAAGATAAGAAAACAATGTCCCAGTCTTTTTTGGCAACACTAAGGTAATGTCAACCAGGTCCAGGTCCCTGCTTTTGCATGGTTTTCTATGAAAATCATGTTTGGAAGCCATAAGTAATCTTTAATTTGGAGCAGCCCCAAAGCTTGGGGGTTGGGGACCTGGGGTGGGCTGGTGGCAACGTAGAGACGCAGCTGTTGAGCATTAAGCCCTCTGACCTGAGCCAGCATGTGGGCAATTTCTGGATAAGCTGGTTAGCCTCTACTCACAACCAAAGAACAGTTTACGGGCATGAAATCCTTATAGAACTGCTGGCCAATTTGTAATAGGAGATTTCTATTTTGTTCCTTTCTCTTCTGCCTTCCCCTTTAAAGGACAATTTCAAAACCAGTGCAACAAAACAAACACGAAATTCAGAAAGGAACAAAATCCCTGAAGTTTCTAAAATCCCAGGGGCCAACACACAGGAAACTCAGGAATGTAGAATATGTCCAAAGGCAATCCATTGGATGTGTGAAGACAGAAGGTTTTAATGCTGTAGGGGGGCCTATCATGTGTTACTGAAGCTTTTTGTTTACACTTTGATAAGGCAGCAATAACAGACTTTGACATAAGTAAGAAATACATTTTCAGAGAAAGTGGGATTTTTATTTTCTTCCACGCTAATAGGAAAAGGCTTCAAAAATCTTTGGGGAAAGCCATAGCTCTTTCTTTTCTGTTGTTCTACCCAGAAGGCTGATGATATTAGCTGGTAACTGTTCCTTGATTACTGAATGTGGATGTTTAAAATGCATCTCTTTGAAACTTTTTTTTCTATCCAAATCAGAAATTATACACACACACACACACACACACACACACACACACACACACACACACATATATGAAAGCAACAGACATGCTTGCAGTTTTATTCATTGTTTCAACTAGGCTTCTAGTTACTTGCTAGGTTAGCTTGAGCAGGTCAGCAATTGCTGCTGGGAAGAACATATAACATTACAACTCGGAAAGTTCTTTCAAAACAGAGAAGCCCCAAGGTGGCTACCATATGCCATTGTAATCAAGGCCCAGACAAAGTCTGTTTGTTCCTTCAAGTTTCTGTTGCTGGGGATGCCGGGATGGCTCAGCAAGTTGAGCCCTTGCCTTGTAGCCCCAGGGTCTGAGGATTGAATTCTGACCCAGGCTCGTGGGCACCCATATACTGAACTGGAGTGCGCCCCCAGCTCCATTCTCTCCAGGGCGAGCTTCCCACGTGGGAGGCCCCGGCCAGTTCCTGCCCTGCCCAGCCCCACGCCCACCTGTGGAATGAAAACTATGTAGAAAACTAATGCTGTCAACTGTGGAGACTGCTCTGGGTCCTCCCCCTTCTCTCTGTCCCTCTCTCTATTAAAAACAATAAAATTAAATCTTAGAAAAGATTCTCTTGCCACTTGAGTGTAAATAGTGGCATCACTCACCTGTCAGCATGAACTGATAGGCGTTGTCAGAGATGGAGAAGATGTGGGGCGGGGCCTCCTGGCGCTTCTTGCCGCGGTAGGCAGCCACCACCTCGGGGTTGTACACCGGCAGCCACTTGTAGGGGTTGACGGTGACACAGAAGAGGCCCGAGTAGGTCTGAGAAAAGCAGAACATGACACATGTGGACTTTGTTGTTTCTCAGAGAAACAGAATAAGCAGAGAGGGAGGGGCGCTCACGTAGATCATCCAGGCTGCGTAGCGCTCTTTGAGGTTGTACAGCACGGCGGGCTCGTGGAGATGGGTCATCATGGCCATGTCCTCGATCTTGTCGTACTTGGGAGGGTTCATGGGGAACACTTGGTCGTCTTTGACAGACAGAGTCTGGTAAGTAAAGCGAGAGACCAGTTTGTATTCATGGTGAAGAGTAGGGTTTATGTTTATCTTGTTTGTTTTTGGTGATCAAACTACACCCAGAGACACTGTCCTTTAGATAAAGTCATGGAAATGTATCCATTTCAGAGTGTGGCACTAAGGAAATCTGTTTACTATGATGACAGCCAGGAGACTACCCTGGCTAATAAATAAATTTTTATTTATTGTTTGAGAGAAAGTGAGAGAGAGAAAGAAAGAGAAGAGGGAGGGCCCAGAGCAGTCTCCATAGTTGTACATCATTAGCTGTGACATGGTTTCATTCCACACAGGTGGGTGTGGGGTCATTCGGGGTGGGAACTGTACTGGGGGCCTCCCACAGGGGAGGTGAGAACCTTCGCTGCTGAGCCATCCTGGTGGTTACCAGTTGTGCTGCAGTTCAGCAGATGGGGTTGCACAGGCTGAACCAGGAATCGAACCCTGGACCTCGATTTCGAGGCAACCACTCAACTGCTCAGTTATTCCCACATCCCTAGGTACTACCTTTTAAAAACGGAAAGAAAGCTGGCTCTGGGTGGTGACGCATAGGTGAAGTGATGTAGAATTGTACACCTGGAACCTATGTATTTTTACTAACCAATGCCACCCTAATAAATTTAACAATTAAAAAAATTGTTTCTTCTCCCACATTCCCCCATCCCAGGCTTATTACACTGTATCCTTTCATTCTTATTTTAATAGGTTCAATTATTTTATTTTATCTTTTACCATTACACACAAGAAACTCCATTTGGGAGGAAGTAATGGGGGAACAGTAATACATTATTTAACTTAGTAAATAATATTTTTTCTGATAGGAGAAGTTAGCTTTTATTACCCCAGGTGTGGACATTTAGACTGGGAATTGGGAAATTAAAAGGAAATAGCAGAGGCCGGTGCTAGTGGGTTAAAGTCCTGTGGGCAGATGGGAGGGTGAGAAGTAAGGTTACTGCTGAGAATTTCTTTGGCCTTCCCAATCCGATGTCCATAAACGGACCAGAAGGGAGCTTGTATTGGCAATAGGCCGAGCGGTTCCTTGTCAGTAAGGCTTCGGCTTGACCAAGGAGATAACAGAAAGAAAATGGGGAGTATTTTCTCCTTATGTTTTTACTTACTGCTCCACCTTCCGTCTTGACGGTTACTTTTCCTCCTTCCCTGCTCATCACAATGCTCTTTACATAGGATTCCTTGGGCTCCACGACAAACACTGACGTTTTAGCATCGAAGGGCTTGTTCTGGGCCTCAATTCTCTCCTTTTCCGATTTTCGGAGGAAAGGAGCGGCCGGCCCAAATATAGCCATCTCGGCGTCTGAACTCATGGCTGCGATTTCTTTAGCAGAGGATTCTGCCCTGGGGAAGACATACGGGGGAGCAGGGGACAGAAACCTAGAATCATACATGCGAGTTAGGATTGGAAATGAGTGTCATGTTGAGCCGCTATTGCCTGGGTTGTTACTATAAGGGTCCTTCCAAGCTGTGGCTACCAGTGTTCTAACACAGTAATACTAACACCGGACTGGTTGGGAACGAGACTGTCACTTGAGTCTTCCTGGTTAGGTCTTTGAAAATTCCCTTCCTTAGGACTGGGGTACCTACCCTGGAATGAGAATGGAATGCTTGCATGCTTTCATCTCTCAATTGTAACAGTATCTGCAGCTAAAATTGTTGCTGGATTGTTGTACAACAACTGTCCTTCTTTAATCCCCACTTTTCCTACAGCATGACATTTGCATCTGCCATGTGCCAGGGAAATCATAGGGTTAGGAAGGAAAGTTTGTCTTGTGCAAATGAAGGCTGATATTTCCACAGCTATCAAAAACATCCTGGTCTTTTTATTTTTAGATGGTCACTTTTCAGCTGATAAGTGTGAGGCCTCTCAATGGGTCATTAAAAGAAACTCCTAATCGAGTCTCAGTTCTCTGGATTGGAAGTCATTTGGCTGCTTTGCATTGTCTTAATTCCAAAATCTCTTCTGACACTCTCTTCTGGGCATGAGGGATTTCTACTCTTGCTTAACAGATTTAACCACAGGGAAATGAGAGGAACAGCATAAGGAAGGTCCCTAGTTTCCACATAAATTCCACAGGCTTCTTTTCTTTCCATTGAGAAAAAAGAAAAGAGAGAAAAATGTAAGAGTTTATGACATGCAGGTAAGCCATTGTCCTCTCATTGACAGACTGGCCCCGGCGACTTCGGTGTGTTAGATTGATTGAGTCTTTACTTTCAGGTGAACATTCCTGGTAGAAGGACCAGGATCTCTTCCAATTCAGGTATATATTTAACACTCCACGGGTGGAATACTTGTGACTTTTTAGATGAACAGTATTCAATCTTTCTAAAAACCAGTGACAGTGAATCATCGAAAAGGAGCTGAAATATTAATGGTTTTAACAAGATGTTTGCATTTGTATTTTTCGATAAGAATTTTCCCCAGGTGTTTAGAAAATATTGGTGAAACGTTTAAGCATTCAATACTCTGCAGGAGAGGAAGGTGGGTATGACATAAATAGTCTATGGCTCCTGGGACAGGTCTCATTGTCAAAATTCATTCTGTCCTTAATTGTGCTTTCATCCTGGGACTCAAATGAGGGTAGCCCCAGAGAATAAGATGCTCTGAAAACAAACAAACAAACAAACAAACAAACAAACAAACTTGCTAGCATTTATAAGACCATTTGGAAACACCCTCCTCTACTTACATTCACTGCAGAAACAGTTTAGACAATTGGAATGGTGTAGAACTAAGAGTTGTTGCCACTTTCGTTAGATCAATCAATGAATAAAACTGAGTCTTACCTCTGGAGTTGCAGATGAAAATGCAGGCTCAGAAGTATCTAACGCTGTAAAACAACAAGTTTTTGTTTGTTTCCTTTTTTAAATGAGAGAAGCTCTGACATTTCAGTAAGAGGGTTACAGAATTAAAATTGCCCCTGCTTAAAGCTTGTCTCCATGAAAATAAAAGTTCAAGTTGGGAGGAACAGTTACATGCTCAGAGATGGGTCACTGGGGGCCCCATCACTTACCTCTGGGTTCTTGGTGGAGATAAGGCGGGAGGGCTCTGTCGTGCTTATATAGGAGCTAAGGTGCTGAGGCTGCAGCCTCTTCTCTTTGTTAGGAGGAGACATGTGGCAACATGAGCCCTCAGCATAATTCTTACTGACATTTGGCATGTTTGGATATAATTAGAACTATTCATATCATTTTGAGTATGCGAACCAATCTCCTATAAATAATTTAATAGGGGCCCTTCTGCAGGCATAGAATGCTTTGGAGAATGCTGGGAAGGAAATCTTTGACTGGTGGTGCCCCTAGTAAGTTCCTCAGAGCTATATTCGTTTTGGCAGGCAGGTCTGTGGAAACTCAGCGATCAGATACTCAGCAACACATTGTTTCAGGGTCCTAACCACTTTTCTTTATTTGATGCCACAGGGACCCCCTCCCTCAATACATTCCTGGGGGTCACCCATGGAGCCTGGGTGTGGGCAGCAGAGGCACTGTGAGGAGAAATTTCCTACTGAGTTTTCACCATTGGGGCCAGTGCCCACGTACTCAACATTGTAAAAAATATATAAATATATTAATATATATTCAGTGTAGAAGAAAATAAGCACAAAGAAAAACATCTATTATCCCAAAAGGCAGCAAGAAAATACCATGTAGACATATAAGTAGTCATACCATAGATACATATAGAATATATGAGAGCTTTCCAGAAAAAAAACAGCCATAAATCCCTCTATTTTTCATATGACAGGGCTGGATACAGTTCCAACAGCCCTTTTATATATACCTTGTAATTGACTTTTAAAATTAGTATAACACTTATAATCCCAATATGCAACAATAAAATAACCTATAGACATATAAGTAGACATACTATATATGCATACATAGTATATAGATGTCTTATTTGCTTTTAAAATTGATATACCACTAATGTATTTATACCCTACTCTTTAAACAAATTATATCATCATAATGTTAAAAAAAAGATTTATTGTATTGAGGTACTTTCCTTCGATACTGATTTCATTAAGTGTTTTGATCATTAATGGATGTTATATCTTGTTGAATTTTTTTCTGCATCAATTGATATAATCATATGGGTTTTATCATTTATTTTGTTTATGTGATGTATTACATTGATTGATTTGTGTATGTTGAACCATCCTTGTGCCCATGGGATGAATCCCACTTGATCTTGATGTATAATCTTTTGAATGCATTGTTGTATTCTATTTGCTAGTATTTTGTTTAGGATTTCTGTATCGGTGTTCATCAGAGATATTGGTCTATAGTTTTCTTTTTTTGTGATGTCCTTACCAGGCTTTGGTAGTAGGGTGATGTTGGCCTCATAGAATGAGTTGAAAAGTATTGCCTCTTCTTCAATTTTTTTGGAAGAGTTTGAGGAGGATAGACGTCAGTTCCTTTTTAAATGCATGATAAAACTCCTTAGTGAGACCATCTGGTCCTGGACTCTTGCTTTTGGGGGAGGGAGGGTGTTGATAATTGTTTTAATTTCCTTGCTGCTTATTGGTCTGTTTAGGTTATCCAGTTCTTCTTGATTCAGTCTGGGTAGACTATATGCTTCTAGAAACCTGTCCATGTCTTCTAGATTGCTAAATTAGGTGTTATATAACCCTTCATAGTATTTTTTGTATGATCCTTTGTATTTCTGTGGTATCAGTTGTAATTTCTTCTCATTCATTTCTAAGTTTGGTTATTTGTGTCATTTCTCTTTTTCCCTTGGTGAGCCTAGCCAGGGGCTTGTCAATTTTATTAACTTTTTCAAAGAACCAGCTTTTTGTTGCATTAATTTTTCTATTGTTTTTCTGTTCTCTATTTTATTTAGTTCTGCTCTAATTTTTATTATTTCCTTTTTCTGCTGACATTTTATTTTATTTGTTATTTTTCTAGTTCTTTAAGATGTGATGTTAGATTATTTACTTTTGATTTTTCTTGTTTCTTGAGATAGGCCTGTAGTGATATAAATTTCCTTCTTATTACTGCTTTCACTGCATTACAGTAATTTTGATATATTGTATTTTCATCATCACTAGTTTCTATGTATTTTTTAATCTCTTATTTCTTCTTTGATCCAGTCATTTTTTAATAACATGTTGTTCAATTTCCATGTATATTTTTTAGCTTGTTTTTCTTTTTCCAGCTTGTTTTCTAGCAGGCCCAATAGGAAGGAGGGAAGTGGTTTATGTGTCTCTGTTTGTATATATGCATGTAAGTAATACAATTTAGATAGCACCCAGATAAGAATATTATTAGCACCTCACAAACCTCTCATAATCCTCCTCATTATAACTCTTACATCCCATAAAAGTAACAATGATTTTTATAATATTTTGTTTTTCTTTATAGTTTTATTATTTGTTAATGCATCCATAAACAAGGCATATCATTTTGTTTGTTTTTGAGATTTATATGGATACAACTTTATTCTTCAGTATCTCACTTTTGCCCAACATTATTGTGAGATTTTTCCATAAAGTTGTGTATAATTGGGTTTATTTTCATTACTGTACAGTATTACAGTGCATGCATGGTACTAAAACTATTTATTCTAGTGTCAACAAAATTTGGGGTTGTTCCCAGTTGTTTTGCTATAGTTTTTAATTTTATATTGTTCTAGAAACAATTGATATTTCTTTTGTGGCTTTGAACATGGACTGTTGTCATTCTTCTCTTCCCCTTCCTTCCTTCTTTTAACAGCTTTATTTAGGTAGAATTTTACATACATTAAAATTCATTTGTTTTAAGTATACAGTTCAATGAGTTTTAGTAAATTTAGGCAATTGTGCAACTATCACAATCTAGTTTTATAATATTTTCATCAACCCAAAAAGTTCCCGTGTGCCTATTTGCAATCAATTCCAGTTCTAACCCTTAACCCCAGGCAATAATTGATTTGCTTTCTGTCTCTATAGTTTTGCCTTTTATAGAAATTTCACACAAATGGAATGCTACAATAGGCAGTCTTTTGTGTCTGGCTTCTCTCCCTTAGCCTGCTTTGGCATTCATCCATGTTATTGCATATATCAAGTAGTTCATTCATTTTTATTGCATAGTAGTAATCTGTTATGTAGATGTGGCCCATTTTACGTATCCATTCACCAGTTGAAGAACATTTGAACTGTTTCAAGTTTTTGGCTATTTTGAATAATACTGATATTAATATTCCATATAAGGCATAGTGTGGATATGTGTTTTCATTTCTCTTGGGTAGGTAAATAGGAGTTGAATTGTTGGGTTGTATATGTTTTAACTTACCTCAGATTGTTTTTGCACCCCTTAGACCTAATTTGCACTTCTCAAAGAGTGTTATCACCTCCATTGAAAATGCATAAATGAGATGTTTAAAAAGCATTTATATTCTCTCATTGTGAGTTCTAAATTTTGTATTTGTAATAGAGCTTGTTATCTGTGCTATTTGTCTGTATTTTTAGTTTTGGCTACTTGATCTGTTATTTCTCTGGTAGATGTAAGTTAAAATCCTCTATGAAGAATATTCTCAAGGTTAAGAGATTTTTGTTTGCATAAGTCAAAGATGGTTGCTTACTCTATAGTAATTTGTGATCATTATATTTTTCTGGTAGATTGTATCTTTTAAAAATAAAATATAAACTACCTCTGCTTCTTTTTGTATTAATTTGCCATGAATTCTATTTTACCTTATAGTTTTGCTATATTTATTTTTATTTTTTGGTGGCATATATGTGGGTAATCTTTTCTCATACCTTTATTTTACCCTTTCTTGGTTATTTATTTTAAATCAAACATTTAAAATGCAAGTAGCTATTTAAAAAATTTATTACATTTTACAGGCAGAAAACTGGCTGGCATGCTTTTTATGGTGTGCAAAATGTTTTATTTGATTTATTTATATTAAATTTATTGCTGTGACACTGATTAGTAAAATTATTTACAGGTTTCAAATGTACTTTTCTATAACATACCATCTATATATTGCATTGTGTGTTCACTTCACAGAGTCAGTTCTCCTTCCATCACCATATATTTGACCACGCTCATTCCCCATCACCTCCTCCCACCCTCTGGTAACCACCAAACTGCTGTTTGTATCCGTAAGTCTTTGTTTCTTTGTCTTGTTGTTGTTGTTGTTTTCAGTTTTATATCCCAAATATTAGTGAAGTCATATGGTTCTTGTCTGACTTATTTCACTTAGCATGATAATCTTGAGATCCATCCATGTTGTCATAAATAGCAGTATTTTATCTTTTGCTATGGCTGAGTAATAGTTTCTTATGTATGTGTACCACAGCTTCTTTATCCAGTCATCTATCTAAGGACATTTTAGTTGTTTCCATGTCCTGACCACCATGAATAATATAGCAGTAAATATCAGGATGCATATATTTTTATAGATAAATATTTTCAGATTATTTGGGTAGATAACTAGAAGAAAGATTACTAGGTTATATGGTAACTCTATTCTTATTGTTTCAAATATTTATTTTATTGTTTGAGAGAATTTGTGTGTGCGTATGAGAGAGAGAGAGAGAAAGAGAGAGAGAGAGAGAAGGGGCAGGGTCCAGAGCAGTCTCCATAGTTGTACGTCATTAGTTATGACATAGTTTCATTCCACACAGGTGGATGTGAGGCTTCGCAGGGCAGGATATTCTTAATTTTTTGAGGAACCTCCATAATGTTTTCCATAGTGGTTGTACCAATTTCCATTCCCACCATCAGTATATGAGGGTTTCTCTTTTTCTCCACAGCCTCTCTAACATTTGTCTTGATGATAGCCATTCTATAGGTATCTCATTGTGGTTTTGATTTACATTTCCCTAATAGCTAGTGAAGTTGAGCATCTTTTCATATACCTGTTGGCCATTTGAATGATCTATTCTGGTCCTCTGCCCACTTTTTAATTGGATTGTTTGGTTTATGTTATTGTTGAGTTTTACAAGTTCTTTATATCTTTTGGATATTAGCCCCTTATCTTAGTGTTGTTTGCAAATATCTTCTCCCATTTGGTTTGTTGTCTCTTTGTTTTGTTGATGGTTACTTTTGCTGTGCAGAAGCTTTTTATTTTGATATAGTCTTATTCATTTATTTTTGCTTCTGTGTTTAAATACCAATTTAACTATCCAGATGATGTTATTTTGAATGGTTTTAGGCAAGTCACCTAACCTCCGTAAGCCTCAGTTTGTTCATCTGTTAAAGGAAAATAATAATAATTTACCACCACCTCACAGGATTAATTTGAGTATTCAGTGAGAAATATATGTAAAGCATCTAGTATAGTTTTCTGGCACTGTAGACAATATTTGTTAAATAGTAGCTTTAATCACTCTATTTAAAATTATAGAAAAGATAGGGCTCTATCACCATGAGTCATGGGATACCATGAGAGTCTTTTAAACAAGGAACTGATATCATGAGGTCTGTGTTTTAAACACGGTTATGGTGACAGCATGGAAGATGAATTGGAGGAGTGAGACAGAGGTAAAGAACTCACTTAAGCAGTTGCACTATTTTAGGAAAGAGTTGAGCACCTGAACCAAGCCAACAGCTCTTGGGACAGAAAAGAAGGGGATGAAATCAAGAGGGATTTAGATTGTAGACTTGACTCTGCTTGCTGCTGGTGAAAGAGAAATAATTTTAGATGTTCAAGAATCATTTACATTTATTCTACCCCAAGACAGCTAAAAGTAAGCTGAATTTCTTGAGGTTGGAGGTAACATTTTTATGGAAAGGAAACAGACTTAGAAATAATAGAAAGGTTAGAAGATATATAACTTGATGGGGAATTGCAATGTTAGAATTTGTAGTAAATGAACACAAGTTTCCAGAAATAATATTTTACTAGACAATGAAGTAACAAGCCACATTACCCAAAATGCTTTAGGAATATGGAGATTAACGTCATGTAAAATTAGTGTAGGTAAAGACAAGTACCTCAATAGAATATAATGTAGTTCAGATTGGCTCTTGCATGTATGGCAATTTAGTACATATATGAAAAAGGTGGTATTTGATACCACTACGGGGAAAGGAAGGATTATTCAGTGAATGGGGTCGAGACTTATCATTTAGAAAAAAAATTAAGTCCTTGCCTCACACCATTTATAAAACTTTCTAGTTGAATTGAAGTCCTAACATTAAGACAACGCAAAACTACAAAATAATTGAGAAGAAAGGGAGATATATGCAAATTGAAAAAATAGCTTAAAGGTATAAATAGATAATTTGTGGAAGAGGCAATTCAAATGACCAATAAACTTGAAACCATACTCAACCTCAGGAGGTACAAGATAAAATAACAGCTAGTGTATTTTACCCACCCATCAATCAGGTTTACAAAAATAATTTTATACTAGCAAATAGTGCTACGAGGGGTGTATGCATAAGGGTGTCAAATTCTAGTGCCATTGGTCGCATCTTTTGAAATTTAAAATTGCAGTCATTTCCCTTTTTACTCTCTGTCTTGCAGAAGCACAGAGGAACAAGACAGTATGCCAAGGTTGTGCAGTTAACATTTATCCTAATAGCAAGAACTCTGGAAACAACTTAAATGTCCATTCAGTGACTTTGTGTTCATTAAGGGACCACCTGTTAAGTGGTGATGATCTGATTATGTGGTCAGCACTTGAAACCTGACATTCACTTTAATCTGAGATTTGGATCCACATAATGCATTTCCCACTTGTTTTCTTTGAGCTATAATCATGAAAAAAACCTTAGTGAAAACAGCAATAAACACTGAAGTAGAGTTTTAATGGACAATATATAGATAAGGAAACTAAACTTTGAGATATATTTCCCTAAAGCCTGTTTGTTGGTGTATCCCAACCCTTCTCAACGTGCAGGTATTTATAACCCAATTCTTGAGTGACAACACATTTCTTTTAACTTAGAGTAAAAGCTTTTCCAAGGTCTGGTTTATATCCCTGGTCCATGCTCTTCTCACCAGTCTCTGCTTACAATTAAGCCCAGGACCAGCATTAAGTTACTGTTTCTAGTGATCCTACTGCTCTAAGAGTTCTTGCCAAAAATTAGCTTCCAATTCCTAAGCTGCCCTTTGCCCTAACAGGTTCTCTATTTTCTCTCCCCAGTGTGGAAAAACAGAGGAATACCAGTCACTTAGGCATCCCTCCTTTTCTAAGATGAAACTCAGTAATTATCTCATTGTCAACCACAGAAAACAACTCTCCTTTCATAAGACTCACGCCAAAGAGGAATGCTATTTAAATTCATCTGTTATTGCATGCTGTTCATTGCTTCTTATTGTTGGTGAGTAGTATTCCATTGTGAGGATATGTAATGCTATGTTGTGTTCATCTAGCCTCTTGCTGAAGGATTTGTGTGTGTGTGTGTGTACATATGTTTTTATTTCTGTTGGTTAAATACCAAACGAGTGGAATCACTATATCAAAAGGTGTAAAAGTGTGTATTTAATTGATAAGAAGTGGCCCCCAAATTTAAAGATAATAGTTGCACCTTCTTATTATACATCCTCACTAGCAATATTTGAGAGATATAGTTGCCCAGGAGATGCGCCAATATGTGTCATTGTCAGTCTTTATGATTTTAGTCATTTTTATGGATGACAAAAATCCACAAAAATGATTAAAAGTGGAATCTCCTTGTGGTTTTCATCTGTCTCCTCTAGACCAGGGATATTGAGCATCTTTTAATCTGGTTATTGTGTTACCCACGTAGAGGTCCTTGCCCCTTTCAGGATATAAGTCAAGAGTGGGCGAAACAGCTGTGAAGAGAGAGAGGTTTATTAAAGTGATAGCTTGACGCACCAAGGGAGCACTGTCTGAAAGAGAATGGATGTGGCTCCCTGAGGTTTACAGGTACAGCAGTTTTATGGGCTCTTGGGGTTGGGGGCCACCCCTTCCTCTTTCCTTTTTTCCTCCCCAAAGTATGTTGAAGTGGGTCCTACACTGGACCTGCACAGTATACCTACATGACACTTCATGAGTCACATGCCTCATTGGCATCTTAAATCTTCATTCAGGGGTGTTTTTTCTACTGTGAGTGCATACAGTTTTGTTTCCTCATTTTGGCTGTCTCTCTGTGTTTGTTTCCATGTATTAGGTGGATCTGCTATGTCTCCCAGTCTTGCCAGGTGGCCTTATGTAGTAGGTGCCCTGAGGGGCCCTGGTACAGTCTCCCTGGTTACCAGCTCTGGATGCTCCAGGAGTGTCCCTTATGTGGGTTGTGTGCCCTCCTGCTATAATTGAGCCTTGATTGCTATTAGCATATTAATGGGTGGGATCAGCCCTCAGCTGATTGGCCATGTCCAGGGGGCTTACACCACTGGGTGGGATTTGCCCCAACAGCTCTGGTGCCTGTTGAGACAGCCCTTTGTGCGTGCCATTTGTGGGGCTCTTTGGGCCTTGCTCTGCTGTGGTCTGATGTCAACCTCTAACTATGTGGGTTCGGAGGCCTCTTGGGAAGGGCTTTGGTGCAGGCCCAGGTCACCCACTGTCTGTGACCAGCTGCAGATGACCTGGTAGGGGCTACAGGGTGATCTGCAGTTGTTTACTGCCTGTTCTGGACCTGGAGGCACGTGGGAGAGGCCACACTGTGGACCGAAGATGGCTGTCACCAATACCTGTAAGGGTCCTGGGGTAGCTCTACAACAAGGCACAGAAATTCTAGGCCTGCTTGCTACCTTCCAGCTCTCCTAAGATTCAACCACTGATCAAGCCTGGAGTGGTGCTGAATTGGGTGTGGTGGGGTCTCTAAGAGTCACCAGGGTGGAGCAAGTGAAGCTCACCAAACCAACTCATATTCAGATTTGGCGATGAGTATTGGGGGAGGGCTCAACTCAGGAAAGATGGTGCCTGCCTGCCAGATGCACAGGAGGCGAAGCCCGGTTGGGGAAAATGGCGGCTGTCCCGGAGCCCTCAGCGCAAAGTGACACAAGTTAGTCTCCAACACCCACTCAGTCATGGTCCCTCTGTGGAAGTCCCGTATGAGTACTGTGAGTGAGTTTGTATTTGGAGCCTTTAAGAGGACATCTAGGTTTCCCCGCAGCCTCTGTCCCACCCAGATGGTCAGATGTGGCTTTTTCTTATATCCTTAGTTATAAAAACTTCGGTTCAGTTAGACTTCAGATGGTTCTCCAGGTTGATTGTCTGTCATTTAGTTGTAATTTTCATGTGTCCACTGAGGGAAGTAGGCACAGTGTTTAACCTACTCTGCCATCTTGGATCTCTTCTTTTACATCTTTCATCATGATTTCCTTTACTTCTGTGAACATGTCTCTAATGGCTACTTTGATGTCTTTATCTGTTAAATCCAACATCTGGTTATTGCCACAAGCAGTTTCTGTTGCCTGCTTTTTTTCAGTGTGTGGGCCAAAAGTGATTCTTTGTATGCCTCGCCATCTGTTTTGTTGTTAGAAGCTAGGTATTTTAGATAATACTTGTAAATTGTAGCACCTGTGGGTACTGCCATCCTTATCAGAGCTTGTTAGTTTAATTTGTTTGTTTATTTGTTTTAAACTGGCTGGCTTGTTTTAGTGATGTTCATTTTCCAGCCACAGTCTTCATTCTCTGGTATTGCTCCCCTGAGATATGCAGCTTTGGCGTGCTAATAGTCACCTTGGGATGATAGTGGTTTTAATAGGGCTCTATTCCTCTCTTCCCTTGACCACATCCAGCTGTTAAACTCCACTAATTGCTGGTTGATTAGTTTAATGCCTTTAATAATTCCCAAAGGCATAAATTGCTCTGCAGATGGATCCAATTAAATTCTGACTCCTTGGAAAAAATCATTCCAGAAGTCAGTGTTTGATATGTGTTCTCATCCCAAGAGGGCTTCTTCTAGCTATCTTATCCCACCATTCTCTCCTCCATGCCAACTGGCCTACTTTTTAACCTGTATCATGAATCTCTCATTTTCATGACAACTTCTTATTGAAAGTGAACTGAGGCTTGACCTTCTCTGCTCTCTGTTGCAAATGAAATTAGTTCTTTTGGGAAAGAATTAGAGGCTCTCTATATTTTGACCTGCTTCTTTGAGCTAGAGTTCAGGAGATATTGATGGGGACAGTTATAAACTTCTTTTTGTGTGACTTTCCTACTCTCAGCACTTGGTGGTGGTGGTAGGGGGATAACAGCCTGAGGTCTTCTTGGCTTATCCTTCCTGGTGGGGATCTGCCACCCCTCAATCCAAGTGAAGTTTTGATCAGCGTTTCAATGTTCTAAGTATACTATACCCATGAAAGAACCTCTGTTCCATGAATGGTGGCTGGGAAGAAGAATAGCGTCCTTACCTCTTGACCACAGTTGTCAGACTTAGACTCAGAGACAGGTAGCTGAGCAGAATGAGAAATATTGATGTCTTGCTATTCCTGGGGAGAAACTCTTTTGGCTGAGAGCAGGGGGCAGGGGGAGCCCTGTGTTTTTGGCCTCATAATCTGGAGTGTAGTCCCTGTTTCTCTGAGTTGGGAGGGTGGGAGACAGGAAGTGATTTTGATTCAAATATTACAGCCCCTCATATTGCTTACAGAATTTTCAGATTTTCTTTCTTTTTTATTTTACTGTTTTTAAGAGGAAGTGGGAGGTGGGAGCAGTCTCCATAGTTGTACATCATTAGTTCTGACATGGTTTCATTCCACACAGGTGGATGTGGGGCCACATAGGGCAGGAACTGGGCCGGGGGCCTCCTGCATGGTAGGCCTGACCCCATGAGCTGGGGGGCCTCCCACATGGGAAGCACATCCAAGGCAGGAGCCGAACCAGGGGGCTCCCACATTGGAAGCTTGTCCTGGCAAGAACTGAACTAGGGGCACACACCAGTTCAACATATGGATTCACTTGGGCCAGGGCCGGGATTTGATCCTCAGAACCTGGGACTGCAAAGCAAGTGCTCAACCCACTGAGCTATCCCAGCATCCCCTGGTCTGAACTTTTGTGTGTTGTCTGCTTTGTCAGCTCCAAGACTGGGGCATATGAGGCAAAAAGAAAACCCAGGGAACTTACCTACCTGGTCCATCTTCTTTCCACCTGTCAGAATCTCTTATGTTGGGTTTATGTATAATGTCCTGGGGTTTTAGTTGTACTTAGTAGAAGTGGGAAAGAATGGCTCAACTCCATCTTCCTGGAAACAGGAATCTCCTAAATAATATTTTATTGTCTTATCAATTACTCAGTGTCTTCTGCCTTTGGATTTATTTGTGGATGCTGCCCGTAAAATACCTAATACTGCACAGCACCTAGTTCTTATTAAATTATTGTACATTCCATAAATATTTCTTGAGCACTTGTTACATGACAGGCAACGTTCAACTTATTGAGTGTTCAATTCAACGGTGCACAAAACAAAGGCCTGCTTTTACAGAGCTAATATTTTAGCAGAGGGAGACAGACATTAAACAAATAAATTAATAGTCAAGTGGTAACTAGTTGCATGGACAGACTTAAAGGAGATCAAAGGGATAAGAAGTATAATTGGCAGGGCTGGGAGAAAGGGTTGCCTGTTGACACTGAGTAGCCAGAAATAGCCTCTCTAAAAGGGGTAACATGACCAGAAATCTACAGATATGAAGGAACAAGCCATCTGCACATCCAGGTGAAGACTAGAGACCTGTCCTCTAGTGAAGTGACAAATTACTGACCTTGTTTCTAGGGGAAGAATGTCATCAAAGCCTTCCATTGGTCAGACTAGCCTAGAAATCTAGGACAGTGCACTACTTCCAAAGTGAAGAGTTAGAAGATCTTAGTCTGGGTCTGGGTCTATAATTTCTTAGTTATACAACTTTGGACAAACCACTATCCTCTTTGTATGTCTGTTTCAAAAAGGATTCTATCTATCTCACGTTGTTGTGAGTATCCATTGACTGGCAAATTATTGTACATGGAAGCATTTTGCACATAAAACAAAGGGCCCTACAAATGTAAGATATTAAATTGTGTCATAATTACTGACTGTGTTGACTAACTTGCACTTAAAGTTAGATTGGATTTTAGTGACTATTTAACCCAGCTTTCTCATTTTAGGGCTAAAGAAACAGAAGCCCAGAGAGGTTTGGTTGAATTTATAGGTGTAAATATGGGACTATATAATATATGTAATAACTCTGTGAAAGGTTTTATGATAATATCAAGCTGTGGTTTTCAGAATGTGGTTTTCAGGACTCTTGGACTAGCTAGCAACATTAGCATCACCTGGGAACTTGTTAGAAATGCAAATTCTGGATCCTTAACTTAGACCTACTGAATTAGAAACTCTGAAGGTGGGGCCCAACAACTGGCTTTTTTAACAAGCCCTCCACAGGATTCTAAGACATGCTAAATTTGAGAACTATTAATGTGGAGGTTCACATAATCCCTAGACTCATAAGGAAGGATGATGGATGTCTTAATACCCTGAGTCAGCCCTCAGTGAAATTGTGAGTCAATGGTCTTTGTAGATGTATTTTCTTATCTTCCCCCTTTCCCTCCCTCAGGGTTGCCTCTTCTTCATGCATTTGTCAAAAGACCTCTTTCTTTAGATGCTTTTTTAGTTGGGTAGCCAATAATTATAGCTAGGGCATTAGTTGCAATTAGTATATTTTCAATTTAGTTAAGAGATTAAATCAAGTGAACATCCTCCAGGATGCCAAGGATTCCCTCTCTAATAGTAGAATATTTAAATATAAAGAAGTCGGGGAGGTTGGAATGGCTCAGTGGGTTGAGTGCTCGCTTTGCAGCCCCAGGGACCAAGGATCGAATCCCAGCCCCGACCCGTGCAGCCCTATATGCTGACCTGGGGTGTGTTTCCCATGTGGGAGGCCCCAGTTCAGTTCTTGCCCTCCTGGTTTGGCCCCTAGCTTGAGGGGTCATGCCTCCCATGCGGGAGGCCCCTGGCACAATTCCCATCCTGTGTGGCCCCCGCCCACCTGTGTGGAACAAAACCATGTTGAAAACTGATGACGTACAACTATGGGGACTGCTCTGGGCCCTCCCCCTTCTCTCTGTCTGTTTCTGTCTCTCTCTGTCTCTGTCAAAAACAATAAAATAATTAAAATATCTTAAAAATAAAAAGTAGAATGGGAGGTAATGTTTAACAGTAGAGGGATCTTAAGATTTTCTTCTTTTCTTGATATCTGTTTGGTTATTTGAACACACTTGTAAGTTAGTTGAATTGAGGGAAAAGATTCATATTTCCAAGTATCAGTACGCCAGTTATCCCAGAATTCACTTTTAGTTACCATGGTCTTTAAGTCTTCAGAACATAGAGAAGGAAAGAAACTGGCCTTACTACAAATTCTTAGGGGATTTTATTAGTGTAATGATGCCTGACTGGATACTAAAGGCACTAAGACGTGGTCATCTCTGTGGAGTTCCCTATGTATACATTTTAAATAGGTTTATCTGTAAGTTAGAGAAAAACTCCCTTGCCCTTTGTAACATTTGACACCCTTCCAATCTTCATTTCTTTCCATTACAATAAGTCTTAGTGCTATTTATCAGGGAGCAACCAAATTTAGTCTCTCCATTGTTCCCAATTCAGGGTTTTTCTTGGAGGCAGCCTCCTGCCTTCTTGCATCCTGTTTTGGGTTCTCATATCCATCATCAATAGGTTAGAAACAGTTCCAAAATCTCAGTGATCCCTCATAATAATTAAAGAAAAGACAAAGAGTTTTATAAGTATTTCTAGCTCAGCACATTGCTATAAGAGATAAGGAGGTAAATCTATAAATCACCTAATCTGTGAGGAAGAATATCAACCAGAAAAGCTGTATCTGTAAGTCCTTGCTGATTTAATCAGGGACCCCAAAAAACTGACCCATATATAATTAAATCTACTCTCAACTTTTATTAATTACTTAACTAATTAAGCATTTATTTAAAAAGTCAGGAGCCAGAAAAATAAAGCAATTGCCCAGTGCTTTTGAGGTCAATAGGTTAACACTACAGAGTATAATTAAAATTTGATAATAAATACTTACTCTATATATAGGTAGGATATTTCATTAGTCTTCATCAAAACCTAGATGAACTAATTCTTATAATTCCTTTCTATTGCCTTTAAAGCCTCTTCTCATGAAGGAGGCTTCTTATTACTAATTAGGATTCCCACACTAGGGAAGGAGATTTCCTTAAGCAGCCTCCTCATTAGAAACAAATACCCACCTCTGTAAAGTAATCCGGTGGTATTATACTGTTGTTGTTGTTTTCTCAAATGGCCACACAAGTGAAGCCAACTTGTAAGCATTAAAGAAAATTATCAAAGAAAAAAAACCACTCCAGCAATGGCTGTGATAAAATACAGTCACATTCTTATTGCTATGAAAAAATAAATTCTTTTTCTGGTTCTACCTTAAAATATTAGTATGAAAGGTGCTGAGAAAAATCAGGTTAGTTGGTAAGCAGAATTGTATGTATAAATTAGAAGGTTAAAAAAAATAAAAGTTTTTGGGAATGACAGGGTAATTCAGTGGTTGAGCGCTTGCCTTGCACTTGCAAGGTCTGGGGTTCAATTCCCGGCCCTGGCCCGTGCAAGCCCATATGCTGAAGTGTGGTGTAACTGGTAACTGCTGAGATGGCTCAGTGGTGAAGGTTCTTACCTCCCACATGGTTTGGTTCCCACCCATTCTCCCCCACCCCCGGGCCCCACATCCACCTGTGTGGAATGAAGCCGTGTATTAATACAACTATGGAGACAGCTCTGGGCCTTCCCCCCTTCTCCCTCTTGTTCATCTTCTCTCAAAACGATAAAATCAATCTTTAAAAAAAAATTTTTTTGTCATTTTTCTTTGAGAGGGAGGTGGTTCAGATTAAAAGAATGTCCCCCCAAAGGAAATAAAATCCATAGAGTAGTTGAGAGGTTTGAATGCTGAGAAGCGGTTCACTTCTTTGGTGCTTTCTCATCCCTTTCTTTCCACCAGTCATACACCTCTGCTTTCACTCTGCATTCTGTTCACTTCCATCACGGCCATCTCTAATTGATCCATTTTCATAGCCTTTCTAACAACAGTCATTCCAGGCTCTGGTCTTTCCTACCCTCCTCCATCCTCCATACCACTGCCAGACTTGGGCCACCTCTCCCCCTCACGCAGTTTGACCTATGTGATGCATACCCATTATAATTCCCCAGCACTGCATCACAGTCAGCTTTTAACCTTCACCTCTGGCCTCATCTAATACCCTTTGCTCATCATGCCTATGTTTAAACTACTTGGAAGTCTCATGCTCACTTTCTCTTTGAATGATCAGCTCTCCTTTTTCACCTAATAACTGCCAAGCTTTTAGGAGCTATTGCAGTCTTCTCTGAAAAGCCTTTCTGGATTTCTCAGGTTAGCAGCTCTCTCTATGGTATTGTCATGTTTTGTTTTCATACTTCAACCAGAGTATGTACATTGGACTATAATCTCAATTGCTGTCTCGTTTCACTGGTTTACACCCCTCAAAGGCAGAGATGATGTCATATCTCGGGTGCCCAATTCTGTACACACACATACTTGGTATTCATTGAAATTGGTTGAATGATCAAAAGTTAAGGGAGAAAGGGGTTGGTGTTGAGGGAGCCAGGGGTGGGGGTGGTCAAATATATGATGATGGAAGGAGAACTGACTCTGGTGATGAGCACACAATGCACCCCAAAAAGATGTATTATAGAATTGTACATTTGAAACCCATATAAGTCTACTAACTAAAGTCACGCCAACACATTAATTTAAAATGTTTTAAAAATTGGCTGAATGGAATTATGGATACACCAGCCACCTTTACATCCTCAGAGCACTTCATTTCCTTTGCCTTCTACTAAAGTTCATTCATTGCCCACATTCATTTTTGTCACCATCTCTGATTGCACAATATTGAACAAGTGAATTAGTCCTAATAGCACTCTAGAGCTTGCAGTGAAGAGAACCATGCTATTTTTAGCTTGCAAAATTATCTGCAGACTTTATTTCCTTGATATTAAAGTGACATGGGACAGTGACAAAGAAGTTCACATTTTGCGCATTTCTTTGGTCACCTTTCAACATGGGGGTGAATCACTCTTCACTGATGACTTTGGTGTGCACCTCCCGGCTCTTCACCCGCAGCTTGTTGACCTGGGACTCCGCGATGTCCGCCCGTTCCTCCGCCTCCTCCAGCTCGTGCTGGATCTTGCGGAACTTGGCCAGGTTGACGTTGGATTGCTCCTCCTGAGAATAGAAATGCATTTGAGAGTGTCAGAACATTTGACATTTTCTGATTCTCATTGTCTTTGTTACTAGGAGCAGCTACAGGATTTGCTTCATGACTGAGAAAGCAAAAGGACTATTATTTGGTAAGGTACTTATTTGAGGGCAGGCTATCCCACATACTCACCTCCATGAATGAGTGAGCTTACAACCTCCCTGGCTAGTCTCCTTCATGGAACTCCCTGGCAAACTTAAGTTGCTACAACGACTACAGAGAGATCAATATAGAAGGAATCTGAATCAATCTTGTTTCTGTGAAACAAACTTTAAAAAGTAGTGGGCATCAAATATATGGTGATGGAAAGAGAACTGACTCTGGGAGGTGAGCACCTAATGCAACACATAGATGACGTAATGTAGAATTGTATACCTGGAACCTATGTGATTTTACCAACCAATGTCATTCCGATAAATTTAACAATCAACAATAAAAAAAGAAAGAAAGTGAAAAATAAAATAAAAGTAGGCACAGTCATAATATTGGGTACAGAGAACCTTAAAGAAGGTTTTAGAATTAATAGGCTAAGAAAGATAACTACAGCCAAATGAAAAGGAAATGTCCTGAGATGGCTTTGTCATGAAGTTAAATGAAGCTTAAACGTCAGAGCCTTCATTTGTATAGCCCCCATGAGTGCTGGGAGTTGTAGAATGTTTTGGATAGGGAGGGAATTGAATTCTCACCAAGAAACATTTCTGTGTTATCTTGGCTGGAAAATTGCTTCAAGAGGTCTCAGAAGAAATGAACATGAATCTCTAAGGCTCTAGTAATTCAAGATTAGAATTTTCTCATTCTAAATACATACTGATTTTGTATTCCCAATTTTGTGCACTTAGCCTTAAAAAACACCTCTTAAATTCTATAAACTTCAGGCTCCATCAAGCCTGGACATGCTCCCGAACCTTTCTCTCTCACTGGGAAGATACTCACAGCCTCTTCAGCTTGTCTCTTATATGCTTTAACTTTGGTTTGTAACTTGTCCACCAAGTCCTGTAGCCTGAGAACATTCTTGCGGTCCTCCTCGGTCTGAAATGAAAAAGGTACCAAATCGATGGGGTCAGTATTTGAAAACCACTGATTGTTTCTATTTCCTTGACAATGAAGTTGGGGAAATATGGAAAGCCTGGTCACCTGGTATGTGAGCTCCTTCACTCTTCTCTCATGTTTGCGAAGACCCTTGACCACATCAACGTTGCGCTTCTGTTCACTTTCAACCTCGTTCTCCAGTTCCCTGACCTGGAACAGAATAAAGGTGTTGAACACTTGGCCACAGTGAGCTGTCTGAACAGTCTGGGAACTCAATGAAATGCTGGAGACCCACCCGGGCCTCCAGCTTCTGGATCTGCTTCTTGCCGCCCTTCAGCGCCAGCTGCTCGGCCTCGTCCAGGCGGTGCTGCAGGTCCTTCACCGTCTGCTCCAGGTTCTTCTTCATGCGCTCCAGGTGCGCGCTCGTGTCCTGCTCCTTCTTCAGCTCTTCGGCCATCATGGCCGCCTGGGGGGCGGTCACAC
>PVKE010023622.1:0-24463 GCA_004027555.1 Craseonycteris thonglongyai | reverse complement strand
GGGTCCCTTCCTAAGTGACCTCAGGCCCCGGGGTCCCTTCCTAAGTGACCTCAGGCCCCGGGGTCCCTTCCTAAGTGACATCCTGACCCCGGGGTCCCTTCCTAAGTGACCTCAGGCCCCGGGGTCCCTGCCTAAGTGACCTCAGGCCCCGGGGTCCCTTCCTAAGTGACATCCTGACCCCGGGGTCCCTTCCTAAGTGACCTCAGGCCCCGGGGTCCTTGCCTAAGTGACATCCTGACCCCGGGGTCTCTTCCTAAGTGACATCCTGACCCCGGGGTCCCTTCCTAAGTGACCTCAGGCCCCGGGGTCCCTTCCTAAGTGACGTCGGGCCCCGGAGTCCCTGCATAAGTGACATCTGGACCCGGGGTCCCTTCCTAAGTGACATCTGGACCTGGGGTCCCTTCCTAAGTGACATCCTGACCCCGGGGTCCCTTCCTAAGTGACCTCAGTCCCCAGGGTCCCTTCCTAAGTGACATCCTGACCCCGGGGTCCCTTCCTAAGTGACCTCAGGCCCCGGGGTCCCTGCCTAAGTGACGTCCGGCCCCGGGGTCCCTTCCTAAGTGACCTCAGGCCCCGGGGTCCCTGCCTAATGGGTCCTGTGGCCTCGGGAAGGCACTTAGACTCCCCTGGGGGCAGGGAGGCCGCTGGCTCCCGGGGCCGTGCGTTCTGCTCTGAGGGAGGTGACAGTGACTGGCCGCGTGGGGGAGGGGACATGCAGAGCTGGGAGGGTGCAGCTGACCCTGTGACGCTGCTCCCAGACAACAACAAAAGCCAGCAGCCCGGCGGCTTCAGGATCCCACCCGGCCCCCGATGGGTCCTCTGGTAACGAACGTGGGGGAGGGGGCGGCTGTCGTCAGATGCTGGGGAGAGCGAGGGGGGCTGCCGCGGTCCAGCCTGGGACCCGTGAGCACCCCGATACTTGGACGCCCCGCATCCAGAGGCGGCAGGGTTTCATTCGGTCTCTAAAAGGACTGTAACTCGGGGGTCACGTCTCCGGAAGCCTCGCCCGTAGCTAGAGAGACGCCGTCGCCTTCTGAAAGGACGCTCGCTGCAGATGGCCTTGCGGTCCCTCGGATCCGTGTGACCGCGTCTGGGACGGGTCCCCTGCGGGGGGCGTGTGTGGGGGGTCAGCCCGGCGCTGCGGGGGGCACCAGCCTGCTCCTGCCGGGGAAGAGCCCCCCGCGGGCCTGACGGGACGGGGTCGGGCAGCACGGAGGCCGTCACCGGCCCTCTGGTCACACCGCCGCCTCCCCCAGGGACGGCCCGGACCAGGACGCGCCCCCGCTGGGCGTCTTCAGCGGGAACACAGCCTTAGAGTCGGCGCGAAGCTCCACCAACCAGGTGCTGCTCAGATTCCACAGCGACTTCTCCAACGGTGGCTTCTTCGTCCTCAATTTCCACGGTCAGTGTCTCCCCCGCGACGTGGGCACCTGTCAGCCGCCCGGCCGCTGACCCCTGCCCCCTGCGCTGGCTGCCCGCGTTTCTGGTGACCCTCCGTGGTCACCTGGGCTGAAGCTGGTTCACACGTGGGGTCCATTGCATGACCCGTGTACGGTGGGCGGGAGACGCTCCCGTACGGAAGCCGTGGAGGGGTCCCCACCCCCCGGGCACAGGCACATGCCGGGTATTTACCCGCCGGGGCCGGGGCGACCGGCTAAGGGTTCTGAGATGGGGCGCTCAGTCCCCGGGAAAGAGGACGGCCCCCCGTGGGGTCCCCAGGACGGGATACGGGCCTCAGAGCTGAGTGAGGCCCAAAGGAGCCGTGTCCCTTAGAGTTGCCATCGCGGGCCCGGCGTTGACCGTCCACGCCGCCATCTCTCAGCGGCGGCTTGCTCCCCTGGACGCCCCATGGCCCTCGGTGTTAATCCCGTGATATTCGGAGACAGCGCAGCACACCCGGGCGTCCCGGCCTCGGGAGAGGAAGGACGGCCCTTGGAATAACTGTGTGTTCAGCACACGTAATAATTCCCCGTGTTTGTTTGTTTTTTGTTCCGTAAACCGTTTAGCGTTTCAGCTCAAGCGATGTCAGCCTCCCCCGGCCGTCCCGCAGGCGGAGATGCTCACGGAGGGCGACGAGTTTGAAATAGGTAAGCGCGCTCCCCCTTCGGCGCCTCCCCGCCCCCCACGTGCAAGGCCAGGGGCCCCCCCAGCGCTCAGACGTGTTTAGTTAGGGATGTGTGTCCACGCCCCCAAGGATAAGGTGACCAGGCATCTCGCTTTGGGCGGGACAGTCCCGATGTTTAACAATTTGTCCCGCGTCCCGCGGCGTTTTAAAAAAGTCCCGATTTTTGGAAAGAATGCACGACCAGCTAGGGAACGGCGGGAGATAGACCCAATTTTTCATCAAGAACCCCCTCCCCCCGGTCAGTGGTGTCCCGCTTTACCCATGTTAACATCTGGTCACCTAACCAAGGAGCGTGATCCTTCGTGGCTAGAAGAACGCGCAGTGGGACCCAGGATTTCCCAGCCTGCATTGCAAACCTGCTTGGCGCTGTCACAGTGCGTTAGGGACACCCGGTCACCCGCGGGACCCAATCTGTGCTCCACCCGTAACGGCTGGTCCCGTGGGCAGGCCGTGCCGATGAGGCTGGGCTCGTGGCCTGGGCCTCGCGGCTGCGTGACAGCCATTCGGCCCGAAACCCCCGCGTCCACGTCACGCGGGGCCCTCAAAGAAGGATGAACGAAGAGACATCATTGGCCCCAGAACCCAAACCCGCCACACGGTCCCTGTGCCGCGGTTCGTTCGGTGACAGCACCTTCGTGAACGCAGGACGGTTCTGTGACCCGGTTCGGGCGTGAGCGTGGGCACCGGTTCCCTGACGGCTCGCACGCGGCCTTGACTGGGGAGCTCAGCGGGTGTGCGCAGACACGCACACGCCCGGGCGGGCACAGAACGCACTCTCCAGGCGTGTCCTCTGCCCTCCTGCAGGAGACTTCGTGAGGTACCAGTGCCAACCCGGGTACACGCTGTCGGGGACGGACACGCTGACCTGCGGGCTGAGTGCCCGGCTGCACTTCAAAGGTTCCCCACCCACGTGCGAAGGTACACACACGCCCCGCACACACGTGCACACGCCGCGCCCACGGGGGCCCCCTGCCCGCACCCCGCGCGCTCGGAATCGCAGGGCCGCCTCCCGCCTCCGGCCAGCTCTCAAGGCCCCATCAGCTAAGCTGCTGCGCCCATGTTTACCGGGAACGTTTGGGCCAACTTGCGATCCTTTAGAAATACTCACCCCCTAGATTTCCCCCTCGGTGTTCAGGGTGCATGTTCTGCCACGTGTCTGTCACATGTCTGCCACGTGTCTGTCATGTATCTATCCCGTATCTGTCATGTATCTGTCCCGTATCTTCCCCATGTCTGCTATGTGTCTGTCACGTGTCCGGCATGTGTCTGTCCCATGTCTGTCACGTGTCTATCTCATGTCTGTCATGTATCTGTCCCGTATCTTCCACATGTCTGTCCCGTGCCTGCTATGTGTCCTGTGTCCGGCATGTGTCTGTCCCATGTTCGTCACGTGTCTTTCCCATGTCCATTGCATGTCTGTCCCATGTACATCAAGTGTATGCCATGTCTTCCATGTGTCTGTCCCATGTTTGTTGTGTGTCTGTCCCATGCCCATCACATGTATGTCCCATGTCTTGCATGTGTATGTCCCATGTCCGGCGTGTGTCTGTCGCATGTCTGTCTGGCACAACGTAGGCAGAGGACGCATCAGCACGTCATCCATGTGCGGCTGCCCACGCAGAACACGCCTTTGTCAGGGCACCGCCTCCGGGAGCTCAGCCTTTACATCCACATGAAACTCCTTCCTGAGTTCCCAGGAACAGCAAACAGCCCACCGTGGGCCCCTCCTCTGGGTGCTTCGTGTCACACGCACGGTGGTCGTCACCCTGCAGGCAGGACAGTTACTCAGCCGAGGTCCCCGTGGCCCCCGAGCTGTGGCCGTGACCCCACGGGGCCACCTCGTTCTCTTCTGCTTTGCCTCCGGAGTAAATTTGTCTAAAACGCACCGAGGGCTGCACTCCCCGCCGTCCCCTAAACACCTCATTCCAGCAGGAGACGGGGACCCCGATGCGCCGAATCAGGCACTTGCGAAGTTAGTTGCGACCTCTCCTCCCGCGCTTTCCCATGATTTGACTGACTTAACCGGCACCTTCCTGATGAAGAGCCGCATCGGCGTGAGCCCGCTGCTTGGGACGCCGCAGCCACGCGGTCACGTCCTGCAGGGTGGCTGAGCGTCCCCGGGGACAGTGGCAGGAACTCGGTGCTGGGGAGCTGGGACCCCGTGCAGATAAGCGTCAGAGCGCCTCCATTTAGAACGCAGCCCAGCGAGGGCCTGGAAGGTTCCACACCCCCACGCGGTTCTCTCAGTCTCTGCCGACACCAGCCGGGGGTCCTAGGATTGAGCTCAGCTCTGACACCACCCACCCGGACACGACCTCAGACCCCACAGGCTCTGGGCCCAGACACACAGGACCCCCCGTGAGAAACCAGGTTCAAGTCCGGGTCATCACCTCTGACTGCATGAATCAGAGGTTCCGCGGCCCCTTCCTCAGCTCCGACCCACTCACGGAACCCGGGGAACCAGTCCATGTGGACGAGTTTCTAATCAAGGGTGCGGGTGGAGGGCGAGCGAAGAGGTTCATGCCTGAATGTCCTTGACCCTGGAGTTGAATGGAATCGCCCTGTCTATCATCTATCTATCTATCTATCTATTTATTATCTAGCTAGCTAGCTGTTATCTATATCTATTATCAGTCAACTATCATCTCTTTATCATCTATGTACCCATTATCTTCTTATCTATCTACCTATTATCTATCTATCATCTATCTATCTGTTATCTATATCATCAGTTATCATCTATCATCTATCTACCCATTATCTACTTATCTATGTACCCATTATCTATCATCTATCTATCTATCTGTTATCTATATCTATCTATTTATCTATCTATTATCTATCTAGCTCGTTAGCTAGCTATTATCTATATCTATCATCAGTCAGCTATCATCTCTTTGTCATCTCTCTACCCATTATCTCCTTATCTATCTACCTATTATCTATCTATCTATCTATCTGTTATCTATATCTATCTAGCTCATTAGCTAGCTATTATCTATATCATCAGTCAACTATCATCTCTTTATCATCTATCTACCCATTATCTCCTTATCTATCTACCTATTATCTATCTATCATCTATCTAGCTGGCTGTTATCTATATCTATCATCAGTCATCTATCATCTATCATCTATCAACCCATTATCTATCTATCATCAGTCATCTATCATCTATTTATCATCTATCTACCCATTATCTAGCTATCATCTATAATATCTATCATCTATCTATAACATCTATCATCTATCTATTTACCTATTACCTGTTCATGACTATCATTTACCTGTCATCTATCTAATCACCCTGCACACCAGCGTACGTGCTGTGTAACACACGTCATCGTCTTTTATGTTATAAGGTGACGTTGGAACGTCACTCATTACCACTCAGTGTGGGTCTCCTGCCACGTCTGTGTCCTGTATTAAATTCCAACATGGCCCAGCGGGACGCTGTCCCCTCCACCGCTTGTATAGACGGGGACAGAAACTACCCCGTGAAGCCCAGTTCACTTTGGTGAGGAAAACCCTTTCTGGCGTTTTTCTCGATAGCACAATGCCCGGCGGATGAAGTCCGGACCGAGTCCTCCGGAGTCATCCTCAGTCCAGGCTTCCCGGGCAACTACTTTAACTCCCAGACCTGCTCCTGGAACATTAAGGTGGAGCCGGGCTACAACATCACCGTCTTCGTGGACGCGTTTCAGAGTGAGAAGCAGTTCGACACCCTGGAAGTGTTCGATGGTAAGTCCCTCCGGTCGGTGTCCACACACCAGTCACACAGCGTCGGACACACGCCCTGAGGATGGTCCAGGGTTCTTGTCACACAGGAACCTCAGTCTGTTTTTGAGCGAAATCGCGTCTCCGCCAATCGGAACATTCATTGTTCTCGCACTTGTACGATCTCAGAGTTCAAGTGATCGTGAAACATGAGCCTACTTTTGTGACTGTCGCAACCTTTACACAATTATGAGACCGTATTTTCTGGTGTATAAGACGACCGGGCGTATAAGACGACCCCCTAATTTTACAGTTAAAACATAGGCTTAGGCCTATAGTCGCTGTATAAGACTACAGCCTCGGAAGTGGGGGGTCGTCTTATACAGCGAATATAGGCCTAACCTATGTTTTAACTGTAAAATTAGGGGCTCGTCTTCTACGCCCGGTCGCCTTATACGCCGGAAAATGCGAGGTTGGAAGCTGGCGGCGGCTTGCGCTGGGCAGGTACTCGGATGCCCCTGACCTTGTCTCTCTCCCCGCTTCCCTCAGGGTCGTCCGGCCAGAGCCCCGTCCTAGTGGTCCTGAGCGGGAACCACACCGAGCAATCCAACTTCACCAGCAGGAGCAACCAGTTGTACCTCCGCTGGTCCACCGACCACGCGACCAGCAAGAAGGGCTTCCGGCTCCGCTACGCAGGTCAGTGGCTGCCGCCTACGAAACGGCACTCGGCTCCGAATCCAAACACTAGACAGCGACACACGAGACGCGCCTAGTTTTCCAAGACGCATACGTAACTTGAGGAGGAAGACCGTGCTGGGAAACGACTGTGGGTGACGTCTCTAAACGGCCTCAGGGAAACAGCTTCGTCGAGTAATGTTTTTAGAACGTACGGCTCACGTCGTAAAGCGCTGAACTGCGAGCCATGAGCTTCCATGTGCTCAGGTGACCGCTGGTTAGTGAGGTGAGGGACGCTCCAAGTGCACAAGTCTGCGATACGTCGTCCGTGCGTTGCACGTGTGCTCAGCACCCAGAGCCGGGTCTCCCTCCGTGTTCGGGGGCCCCGTGGTCTCATCTCCCCTTTTCCTTTCGGGGCTGGGTGTCCCCTCTGAACTCCTCCGTGTCTTGTTCCACGTGGACCAGGAAATGACAGGCGTCTCGAGCCCCCGTTGTATAGAAGAAACACGGCAAATAGGGGAGAAAAACAGTGACTGGCCTCCCTAGACGGAGGCGGTCGTCTTGCAGATGACATTCCTGGACAGACGGGACCGTGACAGAAATGGCCGAGCTGGTGCAATTGCAGGAATTCCCGCCCGTGCGCGGGTGTGTGACGTGTGCGTGCGTTTGTGTGTCCGCAGCCCCCTACTGCAGCCTGCCCCACGGCCTGAGGAACGGCGGCGTGCTGAACGGGACCGCGGGGGCGCTGGGGAGCACCGCGCGCTACTTCTGCAGGCCCGGCTACCGGATGATCGGCCACGGCAACGCGACCTGCCTCCGGAGCCCCACGGGCGTGCACGCGTGGGACCGCCCCCCGCCGCTGTGCCAGGGTAGGAGCCCTTGCGTTTCGGCCTCACACTCGATATGCCGTGTCCTGTCCTTAGCGCTATTCGGACTCTGAGAACGACCGACGCAGCGACCCGGGGGTGGACGGTAAGGAGGGGCGGGGCGTGCGTTCACACACGTACAAATTAAACTGTCCGCGGACCGTGCCGCTGGGGGCGACGCTGCCCCTGGGTTGGATTCAGCTTCCCCGCCAGGACCCCAGGCGGCCGGCTCATCCTACGTGCTGGGCGGTCACCCCGATGCGGTGGATTCGTATTGCAATTAAAAAAAAAAAGCGTTAATTAATTTAGATTCAAAGCTATGCTTCCTGACCATTGTCTGAATCTACAAAATCAATGACGAAGACTCATTTTTCTTGCTTTAGATTAGAAACGCGTTCTTTGAGCCGCACGCGGTGTCTTTCATTTTCTTTTTGATCTTTAAAATCTGGGGCTTGCGGACCTTGGGTTCCGTCGGTCAGAGCCCCTTCTCCGCATTTTATCTGTGAGACCTAAATATCGGGTTTCCAAACGCAGCATTTTAATTTCTAATTGAAGGCTTTGAAGTCATGAAATTTTCAGCACTTTGTCTCATTGAGATTTAGGTTCCTAATGAGATACATTGGTCTCCGAAAGCTAATTATGATTTATCAATGGGACCTCATAGCGGCTTCCTTTTCCTCCTCCTTTCTCATTAGAACTCCGATGCTCTGGTGTCGCTCTGAGAGACGATCGCAGACATTCGTCACGGTTATTGCATGTGGCTCTACCCACAGGACCTCATCCGACACTGGCCTTGCATTATTTATGTCCAACCCCCAGAAATTCCTCTTTAATTTAATACAAACGCAAGATTCAATACGCTTGTTTCATTAGGAATGATGTGGGGCTTTTTGTTTTGTTTTCCTTTAACACAAAAGTGTATTTTTCTTTCTAAAGAGACGCTCCTCACACTCTTTGAATGTCCCGCGACTCTCTGTCTGGGGCATAGATTCTGTGGCTCCCGGGAGCCGTGTGTCCTCCACGCTGAGGACAGAAAGCCAACGACCACAGGAACGCCGGGTCGGCCGCCCTCGCAGGCAGGAGGGCCCGGGAGCGGCCCTGCTCGCCACCTGTGGGCTCCCCGGCCCCGGCCCGGACCCTCCCCAGCGGAACTGCTCACGGCTGAAGGGAGTGGCTCAGAAATCGGGACCGGGTCCTCCCGGGGCCTCCGCCGTGTCCGGCTGAGGACGCGGAGCGAAGACCAGGGTGTGCCTTCTGTGTGTTGACCTTGACTCAGACCAGCGGCGCTGCGGGCGTGGGGGGTCACACGGCAGTCCCAGGTGGGAGACGGGACATTTTTCCCTCCAGGTTTCTTCTTGGAGATTCACGACGACCCACGTCCTTGTGGTCTCAGATCATGACATAGCTCAGGAGTCTTGTTATAAGATGACAAGTCCACCGTCCCACGCTTTCCATTAATCGTTCTGAAAACAGGTCAACATGATTGTGTTCTTTCTTTGCCGACTGCCACAGACGATGACGTGTAGCGTCTGGAGGGTCCTTAAGAATAATCTAGTTTCATTCGCTTTTTTAAAGATGTGTTTGAAACGGAGACACGCAAAGTTCAGTGGCTTATTAATCGCCATAGAAATGCTGGTCTGAAACCCAGCCCGTCTGCTTCCCTCGCCAGTGTTTGGAGCCAATCGTTTCTTCACCAAAAGACATTCTACTTAAAACCCTGCGGGCATCGGCTCTGGAAGAACGTCCCCCGTATTCCGGGTACTTGAATTCCTTCACTGCGGAATATTTCCCTGAGTCCTCTCGTAGGGGTTTATAAACTGTGTGAAATAGCAACATCGTTATCATAATATACAAAATATTTCCATCCCACAGGAGGCTGTAATGTGAAATTTGTGTGTGCAGATCTGTGCATGCAGATCTGTGTGTGCAGATCTGTGCATGCAGATTTGTGTGTGCAGATCTGTGTGTGCAGATCTGTGTGTGCAGATCTGTGTGTGAATACAGGGCACACACGTTACGTCAGCTACGATCTGTGTGGCTGGGTCCGGGCCCCCCGTTCACGCATGTGCGGGATGAGGGTGGCATGAAGCACCTGGGCTTCTGTCTCAGCCTCACACAGGACCGGCTCCGCTGGATGCTGACTGAGCACCAACGAGGACGTCACCGAGTAACCAATTATGCTCAGAAGGTGCTTGGGAATCAGAGAACGCCAGAGCAGCGAAAAAAAAAACACAAAAGAAGAAAAAGGGCCCAGACATGTTACCGTTCGTGCTCAATGTGGCCTTTCTGTGTTCAGCATCGTGGTTTAGCACCAGCTGCTTCTCACCTAGTTGTTTATACACCAGTTCGTCTATCGCTGGCCATGGTCACATTGGACATTTTAAACACATGAATAGGGTGAACTAGAGCAGGTGGCTCCTCGGAGATAGTACAGGACAGTGACCCACAGGCCAACGGGGCCAGACGTGCTGTGACCGGGACGCCCGGTGTCTAGTCCTCATTCCCCTGGGAGCCGCTTCTCTAGAGACCCAGCCGGCACGTGCACAGTGGGCGTTACTCCTAGGTGTGGTGACCAGACGTCCCGCTTTTGGCGGGACAGTCCCGATTTTTAACAATGTGTCCCGCGTCCCGCGGCGTTTTAAAAAAGTCCCGATGTTTGGAAAGAATGCACGACAAGCTAGGGAACGGCGGGAGATAGACCCCATTTTTAATCAAGAACCCCCTCCCCCCGGTCAATGGTGTCCCGCTTTACCAATGTTAACCTCTGGTCACCATAGTATAGACACACACGCACACAGATGCATGAAGAGTGTAACCATTTCTCTCCAGGGGAGCAAGTGCACAAGCCTGCATTTCCACGACTGCCTGGAACGTCCCCCGGCTTCCCCTTGAACAAAGCCCGGGACTCCTGTCCGCTCTGCCTGACACTATCCTTCCTAGACTGTAGCAAGCTGACTGTAATTTAATTGGATTATAAACGCCAGAGAAATGCAGGCCCCGCTATTACGGAGTACAGCGCGATTATAGACAGCAGTCTACACCATCTAGAACTTTCTTGTAATTCTCCGTGTATCCTGCATGTGCCCACACATACCCACTCATGTGACATGTGCGTGTCAATATAGTGAAACTCCTATGTGCTTCCTTCATGGACTTGACCCCGCCCAGAAGGCCGTGGCCCCCGGTGGAGATGCTGGTGATGTCACTGCCTGGGGCGTCCCCCACGCCCTCAGCCCTGATCGTATCTGCTTGGGCTTCCTGGTAATGAACTTGGTACCTGTGCACCCGCCTCCTGGAGGCCGTGGGTCACAGCTCACGGCATAAACGTGCCTCTTAGCTGAGTGGGACACGCTACCCCCCCCAATGCTTCAGATCCGGGGGGCTCCCTTGCGTGGGGCCCAGATCACGGAGACCGACATCCCCCTCGGAGGGCTGTGAAGCGCAGACGACGTAGGACGCAGATTTTCACGCCGGCACACGGGCATGGCGGCCGCCCTCCGAGCGGCGGGAAGGGACTCGAATAGAAGAGCCTGATGGTTCTTCCCGGAGGACGGGCGCCAGGGCGGCGGGGGTGAGGGGCCCGCGTGGACTTGGGTTGAGAGGAGGCCAGCGCTCCGCTAAAAGCCCCAGAGGCAGCCGGCGAGCGCAGCACGGAGTGGCTGTGGGGCCATGAGCACCCGCAGCCCAAGGTCACAGCCAAACCCAAGGTCACAGCCAAAGCCGCAGGAACCGGGGAGCTTTGGGAAAGCTGGGCCCTCAGACCCGAACGAAGAGGCCCGGCGTGAAGTCACGGGGAACGGTCATGCGAAGGAAGTCGGGAACCCGCGTCGTTAGTCCATTTCCCACGTAGGGAGAAAAGCGCAGCCCTGCTGCCTTCCTGCCATTGCAAGCTTTCATTCCTCCGTTCCTGCAAACCTCCCGGAATCCGGTCAGCTACGCAGCGTCTGCCCTCTACCTGGAGTCCTCGTACCGTGTGGCCGCCCGGCAGGTCCGGGTGAGAACGGCGGCTTTTCCCCGCGGCCGTCCCGGGGAAACGGGTAGCGTTTCTTCCAGAGAGGCCCTCCTGGGACTTGGTCCCTTAGTTAAGGTGACCAGACGTCCCGCTTTGGGCGGGACAGTCCCGATTTTTAACCATTTGTCCCGCGTCCCGCGGCGTTTTAAAAAAGTCCCGATGTTTGGAAAGAATGCACGACCAACTAGGGAACGGCGGGAGATAGACCCAATTTTTCATCAAGAACCCCCTCCCCCCCAGTCAGTGGTGTCCCACTTCACCCATGTTACCATCTGGTCACCTTAATCTCGGTCCCGGTGTCCGACAGACCATTGGTGAGCGGTAGCTGTGATGCTGAGTGCACATGATTCGCCTTCTAACAGAGCTTCCTGGTGCTTTGGGGAAAAGGAGTCCCAGGGACTCGGGTGGGGAGGGCTCTTCGAGGCCCGAGGCGGGCGACTGCTGACTTATTTTCTCCTAGCTTCGCAATAGTGAGTGAGGTAGAGTGCGTTGCCCGGTGTGCTGCCGGCAACCGATAAGACACACCAGTGTTGGGGAAGCCGGGAGGGCTCAGTGGGTTAGGTGCTCACTTTGCAGCGCCGGGGACCAGGGATCGAATCCTGGCCCCGGCCCGTGCGGACCCATATGCTGAACTGGGAGCTCCCCCAGTTCAGTTCTGTATCTCTCTCTCTCTCTCTCATAAATAAATAAATATTTAAAAAAAAAAAAAAAAAAAGACACACCAGTGCGATCAAACTGTGTGAGCGCCGTCAGACGCACCTTCTGGGATAACGATCTCAAAGGTGCTTCATTCTGACCTCTTTTCTGTTGCTTCTCAAGCCCTGGGGAGCCTTAGAGCTTTGAACGTGGCTACGCGTACGCCACGTATCGTGGGTAGGTAAGCGCGTCTGTGGGTACTTGAAGCGGGAATACAAAGAGCGTTGCCTAAAATCACGCGAAGAATAGCCCTGGGTTTGTCTCCTGCCTTTCAGCTGTGTCCTGCGGGGTCCCGGAGTCCCCGGGAAACGGCTCGTTTACGGGGAACGAGTTCACGTTGGAGGGTAAGGTGACGTACGAGTGCAACGAGGGCTTCAGGCTGGAGGCCGGGCAACAAGCCATGGCGGTGTGTCAGGAGGACGGATCCTGGAGCCACGGCGGGCAGCCGCCCGCCTGCCGACGTGAGTGTCCCCCGCGCACGGCCCCCTCGGGCAGGGGCGGGAGGGTGAGATGTCAGAGCCGTTTACTCCACGTGAAATGCCCCAACCAGGTGGAAGCAGGCCATGCACCCTCGGTGGGATCCGAACCCCGTGGAGTCCACGGGAAACCCTGACCCGCCGCGGTTTCAATGTGGGAGATGCAGCCATGAGACTGTGGGGACATGAACCAGGCAATGGCTCTCTTATCAAAAGCACGCCAGTGCCCGCCTCCTCTCCCGGGTGATGTTAAGTCCCCTGAGGTCCGAGGTCACGCCTGATGCGCTTGCAGGGGGTGTGCATCCCCTCCCGGCCTGTCATTTAAAAGTGTCTACTGGGTGTGTCAAACCTAAGGTGACCAGACGTCCTGCTTTGGGCGGGACAGTCCCGATTTTTAACAATTTGTCCCGCGTCCCGCGGCGTTTTAAAAAAGTCCCGATGTTTGGAAAGAATGCATAACACGCTAGGGAACCGCGGGAGATAGACCCAATTTTTCATCAAGAACCCCCTCCCCCCTGGTCAATGGTGTCCCGCTTCGCCAATGTGAACATCTGGTCACCTTAGTCAAATCGTTTGTAAATCTCACAGTAACCCTGAAAATGTAGGGCACAGCTGACCTTGCAAGTGAAGTGAAAGCTGCTAATTTGCACAATTTGCGACTTTTCCCAGGTCTCAGCCCTTTGTTCCTGTCATTTCCCGGGGATCCGCTCTCTGGTTATACGTGAAAGTCGTCCAGAGAGCTCGAAACCATATTAGTGTTCGGGTTTGAGCCTCCACCGTTATGACTTAAATGGCCTTGGGTGGGAGACATGCATCCGTATATTTTATTTTTTTATTGTGAAGATTTATGGTTTGAGAGGAGGTGAGAGAGAGAAGGGGGAGGGCCCAGAGCCGTCTCCATAGTTGTACGTCATCAGCTGTGACAGGGTTTCCTTCCACACAAGTGGACGTGGGGCCGTGTGGGGTGGGCACTGACCCGGGGCCTCCCCGTCACTGGGCCATCCCAGCGGTCACCAGCTGCACCGCAGTTCAGCACATGGGTTTGCAGGGGCCGGAGCCGGGACTCGAACCCCGGACCTCGTGAATGTGAGACAAGCTCTCCACCACTGAGCTATCCCGGCGTCTCCTCAGTATATATTTTTTAAGTTCTCTGGGTGCTGTGCTTAAAATGGCAAGTGTATGCTATGTTTTAAAGGACAAGCCATTTTACATTGAGATACAATCTGAGGACGATTTGATAAATGATAAGGTACATATATAAATGCAAATTTTAGTTTCTTATCTTTTTTAATAGGATTTAGTTTTTAGAACAACTTTAGGTTCACAGCAAAATTGAGAGGAAAGTAGAGAGAATTCCCCCCACGCCATCAAACCCGTACCCGAGGGGACAGTTGTTGCAATTGAGGAACCCACACTGACATGCCATCATCACTCAAAGTCTGTGGTTGACACGAGCATTCGCTCTTGGTATCGTACCTTCTATGGGTTTAGAAAAATTGATCATGCTGGGCATCTGTTATTAGTATCCGTGCAGAGCCTTGGTCATGCACCTACTCATCCCGCCCTCCCCGGGCCCCACAACCGCTGATCTCGCACCGTCTCCGTAGTTCTGCCTTGTCCAGGCAGAAGCACTCAGCGTGGAGTCTCTTCCGATGGGCGTCTTTGACGTCCGCATACGATGCTAACGTTCCTGCGTGTCTTTTCACGGCTTGATAGCACTGCGTGTTCGTCCCACCGTCTGTTTATCCATCACCTGCTGAAGGACCTCTTGCTTGCTTCCAAGGTCGGTGACGGTGCACGAAGACGTTGCGAACATCTGTGTGCTGTTGTCTGTGTGAATATGAGTTTTCATTCGCTTTGGGTCAACGCCGAGGAGGTCAATGTCTGGATCGCATGGCGAGAGTAGGATTCGTTTTGTGAGCAACGGCCAAACTGTCCTCCACAGTGGCCGCACCACTTTTTCGTCCCCTCCAGTGACAAGCGCCCCTGCGGCTGCCAGTGCTGCCGGCATTTGTGTGCTCCGTGCTCCGGGTTCTGGCCGTTCTGTTAGGTCTGTAGTGGTGTCTCGCTGTTGTCCTAGACTGCAGTTCCCTGGTGACGGTATAGCCAGGTGTCTACCCAGGCCTTCTGCCCATTTTGATCCGGTGGCTTGTTCTGTTATTGTTGAGTTTTAAAAAAAAAAAGCCCTTTGTGTGTTTTGGAAAACCGTTTTTCGCGAGCTACGTCTTCTGCAAATATTTCCCTGGTCTGTGGCTCATCGTCTCATCCTCCTGACAGTGATTTCTGCAGAGCAGTTTTCCATTTTAATGGAGCACAACTTACGTCTCGTGGAGTGAAGATTCCTTCAGGAAAAAACATGTCTCCGATGTGGTAGCTAAGAAGTGGCCCCGAAACCCGGGGTCACCTAGGTTTCCTGCTCTGTGATCTTCGAGGGGTTTTGTGCTTCACATTAGGGGTACGGTCCATCTCAGAAGGTCTGCGTCTACCCTCACTTGTGCATGTGGGTGCCCCGCTGCTCGGCACGGCTTGGTGGAAGCCTGCCTTCTCCCCGGTGCCATCTTTGCTCCTTTGACCAGTATCAGCCGACGGCCGGCGTGAGGGTCTGGATCTGGGTTCTGTCTTCTGTGCCAGTGAATCGTGTACCTGTGCTTTTGCCGACGACACACACTCTTCCCACTTCTGTTTTCATTTGCAAAAACAATGTGATAAAAAATGACTTTCTTTTACAAAATGTATTTACTGCGAATTCACTGATTTGGAAACATCCGTTAGAAATATTTACCATTTTCTACAACATCAGTCTTCATTTTGGTTGTAGATGTTTCTAGGGACTTACTTGATTTTAGCAGAAATGCCCCCAATGAACATGCACGCACGTGTTATCTATAAAGCTGCCTGGAAATCATTTCCCTGAGGACAATCCAGCTCTTTGGGGGGATCCCAGACCCCCTACCGTCCCCGGGTCATCCCAGCGGCTTCGCACAAGCCGACCCATTCAGCGCTCGGGCGGTCTGGGACGCGGTTATGCCACCGTATGGGTGAGAGCCTGCGCAACATGGCGAGGACAATGGCTGGGGTCGCAGACACAGCAAGGGGCCACGTCGAGGTTTGTCTCCAGGAAGGCCGAGCAGACAGACAGCCCGTCCGTCTGGGCCAGGGGACCCCTAGAAATGGATCGCTCGTGACCATCGAGTCTTCCATGTTAGGACACTGAGAATACGGACGGGGGGAGACAACACCCTCACCTGCGTGTGGTCCCCTCTGAGAAGCGGTGAACGGCGGCAGAAGGCACGCCAGGCACCTTTGAGACGTCCCAGAAGCTAAGGGCTTCCCCCAGCGCACGTTTATGTGTAGTTTTGGGGGAATATCAGGGATGAGGGGCCTTTGGCCGTGCAAGGGCCGACGATGCGTCGGTGACGAGAATTGTGTGTGCTCAGGTAGCGCGTGACACCACAGCACACAGGAGGCCTGGCCCGTGCACACGTTTGAATTTTCTGTTTTGACGTACGTATCTAGACGTACAATTGCTTGCGGGTTAGAATGAAAAAAAAAAACCAACTTACGACAGAACTGCTGCTTATGTGCACGTGAGGTCGCCGGTGTGAGGACGCTGTAGTGTGCGTCGTTAAACGATCATTAACTGGGGGGAGCCCACTCTCATTTTAAAGTCCTTTTTTTGATACTATTTGCTCAGTGACCAAAGGAAATGTTTATGACAAAAGGGAAATCCGCCTTCAGTTTTCTAAGTATGACCTCAACTTCCCAGTATTTCTTCTTTCTCCGTTATTTTTATTAGATTTTATAAATAGAAGTAAGCGTTTCATTAAAATTCCTGGGTAGTCAAAGCCTGGCACGCCGATCTCGTTTTGAGGGGGTGTTTTCTTCACTCAACGGAAATGAGAAATGGGGCAGAGTAAGCATAAAGCCGCCCCCAGACGCTGGGTTTCTGAGGAGCTCTGAGCTGCGCGTCTGCCCCCGGCCGGCTCCTTTGCCCACCACGTTCGCACAGCACAGTTTCCTAAGTTTCTTTGCCGACTTCAGTAATAACAGATCATTACGCTGAATCTCAGGAGATCAGGAACACTTCGGTTTTGATAAATAGTACATGGAGACGGCAAATAAGACCGGATCGCTTCACCCTCAGGTTGACCGAAATGAAGCGCGTAACAAACAGCGCGTCTGTTGACACACTTCCTGCGGCCCACAAATCTCCACGGCAGGCGTGTGCCGCTGAGTTCTTCCTCCTTAATTATTTACTGAGACAGGATTTGGACCATCGAAGATCATGATTCATGCCAGTGACCTCGTAAAACGAGACAGCGCTGTTGGCAGCAGCGTGGGGGTGGTGATAGTTTGACACGGTGATGGATAGACACGCACCTTGTACTTTGTTTTCCGGAGAAAGCAAACCATTAGCATTACCTTCTAATAAAACGTGAAGTCAGAGCCGTGACCCCACTATGCAGGTACTTTCTCTTTCATTTTTTAAGATTTATTTTGTTGGTTTTTTGGGGGTTTTTTGACAGAGATAGACAGGGAGAAGGGGGAGGGCCCAGAGCCGTCTCCACAGCTGTACGTCATCCGTTTTCAACATGGTTTCGTTCCACACAGGTGTGCGGGGGCCGTGCAGGGCGGGAACCGGGCTGGGGGGCTCCCACGTGGGAATCACACCCCAGTTCAGCATGAGGGTCCCCACGGGCCGGGGCCGGGATTCGATCCTCAGTCCCCGGCACTGCAAAGCGAGCGCTCAACCCGCTGAGCCATCCTGGCGTCCCCACTTTTTCTTTCAATCAACGCTCTTAGTGAGTGAAGCAATTTCGTCATTAATAATTTATTAAGGACCTACTGTGTGCTGGGCACTACGAGCCCCTTACCTCCTTCCATGCAGTTTCAGGAAGGGAGAGCAAGTAGAAGTCTCACCAGACATTGTAGCTTTATGTGACCTGTGAACAGTCATAGAAAAACTAAGATTATATATAAGTTATCTATCTACATATGCATGTCCATGCATCGATTTGCATGTAATAGAGGTCTACACAGTGCACCTATCTATAAGACACATAGATGTGTGTGTCGTTATAGGCAATGAACTTCGTATGTGTGCACATGCGTGTGTTTGTACTAATATATATAATGCACGTTACATATAAGCTGTTTGGGGACCTATATTTACCCCCGTTCCCTTAGAACAGGCGTCCAAACTACGGCCCGCGAGGCCCTCTCATCCGGCCCGTGGAGACCTTTTTATCTGAATAAAATCATATTAAATAAATAATTAAAAACAACATCTATGTTTTGATTTCTTTTTTATTTGGCCCTCGAGTGTGTCGTCGGCCCCCAAACTGCTGTTGGATAGTTAACGCGGCCCACGGGCTGAAAAGTTTGGAGACCCCCTGCCTTAGAAAATGCCCTTAACGATGCCTAAGTTGTCGTCTTTACTCATCGTCCCTGTGTTACGGGGTGAGCACGCATTACACTTTTCCGTCAACGTCCTGACGTAGCGCGTGTTGCAAAACGGCTGTGTCACTGAACCAGTCAGGCAGGACGTTGCCGAGTCCCCGCCGCGTCCGGGCCGGGCCGGGTGGTCAGCTCCCTACACGCCTCCAGTCCCTGAGTCCTGACTAGACCACGCAGCGCGTTCTCGTCCCGCCGTGAGACGTAGAGGCCCAGAGCGGGTGGCCGGGCCCGGCTGCGCGGTGGCTCTGCAATGGCATCGGGGCTGGCCCGGCCCCTCGTGCCCGCGCCCTGTCACGTGCATGTAGCCGCCCTGGGGGCTCGTCTCGCCCGGCGCGGGGCGTGTCCTGGGTTCTCAGTGAAGATGCTGGCAAAGCTGATGAGGGACGGCCCGGGCCCCGGCAGGTCCAAAGGCACATTCATCACGTGCAAAGCGTACATCAGATGTTTGCGGACACGGGAGACCGGGAACAGGAGGCGCGGGGACCCCCGGGGAAGGGTCCCCCGAGAAAGTTGCTGTCCTCACCGGAAATGCCTGTGGGATCGAGCGTTCCTTCGTAGTCACGACCGTCCAGCGATCCAGATCCTGTCGCTTCCGATCAGGCCGGCTGTCTGCTTTTTCTGCTTTTTCGGTCTCTTATTTTACTTCACTCCGAAGACTGACCCAGCCTTTTGTACTGAAGTGACGGCTGCGACCGCCTGGCACCGATAAATACGAGGCGGCCAAGTGCGCGGCCGGACGCTGACGGAATGGGACAGGCAGGTCTCGTCCGCTGTGGGCACCTTCGCAGTTAAGCCCCCGAAGCACTCAGGTTGCACTTTAAATCCGTCTGTAGATTCGCAGGACTGGGTTCCTTATTCCCAGGGTTTAGACGCATTTTGTGCAACGATAAAAAAAACCATCGAACTTAGATCCTAGAATTGCAAAGTGGACGAGGCTAACCCAGTGCTGGCCTGTTTTCTTGCTGCAAACGGGCTTCACCGTGGTGTTCACCTCGGGGTGGGGAGGGACGCCTCCGTGTGACCGTGTGGGGAGTCGAGAAAAGCTGCAGCGGGGGGTCTCGGCGTGGGTTCTGCATCTCCCCGAGAAAAAGCGGGTGCGCTCGATCCCTTGAGAAAGAGATGGGGAAGCCGGGAGGGCTCAGCAGGTTGAGCTCTCACTTTGCAGCCCCAGGAACCAAGGATGGGATCCTGGCCCCGGCCCGTGGGGACCCACAGGCTGAACTGGGGTGAGCTTCGCATGCGGGGGGCCCCCAGCCCAGTTCCCGCCCTGCACGGCCCCCGCCCACCTGTGTGGAACGAAACCATGTGGAATACTGAGGACGTGCAACTATGGAGACGGCTCTGGGCCCTCCCCCTTCTGTGTGTGTGTGTGTGTGTGTGTGAGAGAAAAGCAATAAAAATAAACTTTAAGAAAGAGACGACCTTCCGTCTGCTTCTCCCGCAGCGGTGACCTGCCCGGCCATGGAAGCCCAGCTGTCGGAACACGTCACCTGGAGACTGGTCTCGGGGTCGCTGAGCGAGTTCGGCTCCCAGGTGGTGCTGAGCTGCAGCCCCGGCTACTTCCTGGAGGGCGGGAGGCTGGCGCGGTGCCAGGCGGACGGGACGTGGAGCACCGGCGAGGACAGGCCGCGGTGCCGGCGTAAGTGCATCCGCGCCCAGCCCTGGGCTCTAACCGGTGCTGTCGGCGAACCGCGTAGCCGGGTGGCCTTTCTCGTTCTTGTAACGCGGGGTGTGAGCTGTGACGCCCTTCAGACGTACGGCTGCCGGGCCCGGCGCTCAGCACCGTCTTCCTCTCGTTAACGATCCGTCGTCAAGGCGTCCCAAGATTCACGCAAGAAGTCATTCTGATAGAAAACACAGGTTTATCGTTAAAAATGGTACATGTTCACGGCTCAGCCGTGAAAACGCGTTGTTCTTCCATGGAGCCTCCGTTTTTAATCACCCTGAACTGTCTGCTGTCACGCTGTCTTGTTTTTTTTCGTTGGCAACACTTCACCGCACAAAGGACGCCAAATTCAAATCTTGCGTGAATTTTGGGACGCCCTCTACAAACTTTAAAACGTTAGACGGCTCAGCTGTCTCCCCCCAGTTCAGCAACACATCCGGGCCTGTTCCCGGCGCCGGCGGCTCAGACCCTTCTGACGGGGACCCCGTGTCCCCCAAAAGCTGTGCCTGAGCCTCGCTCCCAGGACAGCGGCTCACGGTCCCCTGGTCACCGTCACGGAGCCCCAGTGGGACCAGTGACGCTGGGCTGTCCGATCTCCAACCACTGAGGGTTGCGATCGTTTTGTTTTTTTAATTTTTAGAAAGTGCCCACGTCCCCCGTCGACTTAGCACGTTGATGGAACGTAACGATCCCCAAAAGCCATTGGGTACATGAAAGAAGCAAGGCCGGCTCTCCTACTGCCGTGGCCGCCCGGGGTCCACGCCGGGCTGCTCTGGGCCAGGGGCCGACCTTGGGGAAGGTCATTCGTGCTTCTCCGTTGCCACTGGGCACGCGGAGGTGACCGGCAACGGTCTCACGGCCCCTGTGACCGGTGCAGACAGGAGAGGGGGCAGAACGCACCTCGTCCGGCGGGTTGGCTTCTGCGCGAAGGCGCGCGGACGCTGGGTGTTGCTTCAGAAAGCGTTCAGCTACCTGCGAGGACGGAAGCCGTCACGGTGGGTCCCTGAGGGCCTGGAAGATTCCGGAATCCACCGCAGACGCGCAAGGTCCCACGTCAGGGATGGAAGCAACGGAAACTCAGGCTCCCCACGCGCCTGGGCCACCTCACCCTGAGCAGAACCCCGGCCCCGGGCCGGGGACGAGCGTGGAGCCTGGAGCGTTTGTTCTCAGGCAGCGCCGCGCTGATGCCCGCCTGTCGTGTCCCTTCTAGTGATCTCGTGCGGAAGCCTGCCCTCCCCCCCCAACGGCAACAAGATCGGGACGCTGACGGTTTACGGAGCCACGGCCATATTTACCTGCAACACAGGCTACACGCTGGTGGGGTCCCACGTCCGCGAGTGTCTGGCCAACGGGCTGTGGAGCGGGGCCGAAACGCGCTGTCTGGGTAAGTTCTCTCGCGGGTGACGTGTCACGCGCGTTACCCACGATTCCTGGGAGAGGCGGGCACGGTGCCCAGGAATCACGGTACTGAATAAAAGCGGGGGGGATTGTAATAACGTGTGCATCGGGGGCTGCCCTGCATGGGCGATCCCGGGCGGCCCACTCTGGGTGCACGTAGTCCTCTACGGGACAAAACCCTCCAAAGCGCTGCTCTTGGCGTTCCTCCCGTTTCCAGCCGGCCACTGCGGCTCCCCGGACCCCATCGTGAACGGCCACATCAGCGGGGACGGCGTCAGCTATAGGGACACTGTGGTCTATCAGTGCAGCCCTGGCTTCCGGCTGGTGGGGACCTCCGTGCGGATTTGTCTGCAGGACCACAAGTGGTCCGGCCAGGCCCCGGTCTGTGTCGGTGAGTACTGTGCGGACGCGGTCAGCGTGGAAGCCCACGTGTTCTTTGTCTCTGAGTCACCCCGCGGACACGTTTCAGGCCCACGGCCAACGGGACGGAGAGCTCCCCTGGGAAAGACCCCCCGGCCCCGACCTTGTCCCGCGAACCCCTCCAGTCTGTTTCCCCCGCCGCCCCCCACAGGCAGCTTCTTCGCACGTGAGGGCGTCCCCAGTGGGCCCCCCGGGACCGTGACGGCCGCGTTCGGTTCCCTGACCCCTCACAGCGTCAACAGGGTGGGAACTGAGGCTTGAAGACGGGTTGGCCCCCCGGGAGACCCGTGTTAGGACCGCGACGCGGTTCTCTCGGAAGGGCCTGTAACGAATACGTTGGCGCTCTGTGTCCCTGTTGTTTCGGGCGTCATGACGTGACGACTGGCTGCGTTCCAACGGGTCCCACAATAAGGCTCGTCGCAGGGAACAGTCCCGCGCCTGCACCCTCTGTCTCTCCCCCTAATTTCCTGGTGTTTCCGATGCGTTTGGGATACTCGATACACAGACGATGGACGGGATCGGCCAAGTCCCTGTGCTGTTTCCAAAGCGTCCTACCACCTTCTGGTGTACGAATCGGGGGGAAATATTCAGAACTCATAGCGAATACAACCATTTTAGCATCGCCTCGTTCTCACGGCTTTCTTGGAACGTCGAAAGGATGGAAATCACTTGGTTTTCTGTCCTAAGGGAAGAAGGACTGAAAATCACTTGGTTTTCTGTCTTAATGGAAGAAGGACTGAAAATCACTTGGTTTTCTGTCCTAACGGAAGAAAGACTGAAAATCACTTGGTTTTCCGTCGTAAGGGAAGAATGGAAATCACTTGGTTTTCTTTCCTAATGGAAGAAGGACTGAAAATCACTTGATTTTTCTGTTCTAACGGAAAAAAGACTAGAAATCACTTGGTTTTCTGTCCTAAGGGAAGAAGGACTGAAAATCACTTGGTTTTCCGTCATAAGGGAAGAATGGAAATCACTTGGTTTTCTTTTCTAACGGAAGAAGGACTGAAAATCACTTGATTTTTTTGTCCTAATGGAAAAAAGACTAGAAATCACTTGGTTTTCTGTCCTAAGGGAAGAAGGACTGAAAATCACTTGATTTTCTGTCCTAACGGAAGAAGGACTGAAAATCACTTGATTTTCTTTCCTAATGGAAAAAAGACTGAAAATCACTTGGTTTTCTTTCCTAATGGAAGAAGGACTGAAAATCACTTGATTTTTTTGTCCTAATGGAAAAAAGACTAGAAATCACTTGGTTTTCTGTCCTAAGGGAAGAAGGACTGAAAATCACTTGATTTTCTGTCCTAACGGAAGAAGGACTGAAAATCACTTGATTTTCTGTCCTAATGGAAAAAAGACTAGAAATCACTTGGTTTTTTGTCCTAAGGGAAGAAGGACTGAAAATCACTTGATTTTCTGTCCTAAAGGAAGAAGGACTGAAAATCACTTGATTTTCTGTCCTAATGGAAAAAAGACTAGAAATCACTTGGTTTTCTGTCCTAATGGAAGAAGGACTGAAAATCACTTGATTTTTCTGTCCTAATGGAAAAAAGACTAGAAATCACTTGGTTTTCTGTCATAAGGAAGACAGAGTGATTGTGGGCAGTGGGCACTTGTCCAGGGGTTCGTGCTTTTACACAAGTGTGACAGGGACCTGCGGGCGCCAGGCAGGGGTCGTCTTCCCAGCGCCCCCTCCACCTGTGACCTACACGGGGCTGGTCTGAAGGGCTGTGGCCCCAGGACCACGCCGTGACATGCCCGCGCATGTGCGCATGCGCAGCCCCGGGCGGGGGGCGGTCCCTCCGCAGACCCCGCCCAGCCCTGCCGCTGGCCCCGCCCAGGCCCGCCCCTGGCCACGCCCCTGACCCCGCCCTGTCGCCCTCCGCAGCCATCACGTGCGGCCACCCCGGGAACCCCGCCCATGGACTCACGCGCGGCAGCGAGTTCAACCTCAACGACGTGGTCAACTTCACCTGCAACGCCGGCTACGAGCTGCAGGGGGCGGCGCGCGCGCAGTGCCGCAGCGGCGGCCAGTGGAGCAGCGCCCTGCCCATCTGCCGAGGTAGGCGGGGCTTCCCGCGCCGGCCACGCCCCCTCCCGCCCCAGCTGTCACTCAGACGCTCGGTGGGCGGGGTGCCGGGCCCGTGCGCCCTCGCGGGGCACCGGCAGCCCCAACAACACCCCAAAAGCAGAAGTTCTAGGCTTGTGTGACGACCCCGCGCGCCCCAGCTCAGCACCTGGGCCCTTGGGGTTCCATGGCTTCCAGATCTCCGGGTGCCTTTTTTTGGGTTTTTTTTCCATTATTATTATGCATGGCTTTAAAAATGGTCACGTGATCTGGGCTACACTCTGAATTTCCAAGAAGGTGCTGGTTTGTAGTTTCCGTAGGACGTTCGCGCCCATAAGGTGGAAGCCCCCGAGGGCGCTGCTGGCCAGGGGTCGGGGCCCAAGGGGCGATGCGCGGGGTTATTTTAGGGGCAGTGGCGTGAAGCTCGGCCGGAAAGGCGCTGGGGGCCCCGCAGCAGCGAGCGCTGGGGGGCTTGGCTGAAGGTCAAAGACAAGTGGAGCTTCCTGGCCCCGCCCCCAGGTCCTAGCCCCGCCCCAGGACCTAGTCCCGCCCCCAGGTCCTAGCCCCACCCCGGGCCAAGGCCCCTGGCCCCGCCCCAGGTCCAGCCTCCAGGTGCCAGGCCCCGCCCCGGGCCCTAGGCACACCTTGGGCCCCGCCCCCAGGCTCTAACCATGCCCTGGGTCCCGCCCCAGGTCCTTGGCCCTGCCCCCAGGCTTTAACCACGCCCTGGGTCCCGCCCCAGGTCCTGGGCCCCGCCCCCAGGACCTAGCCCCGCCCCGGGCCCCTGGCCCCGCCCCAGGTCCCGACTCCAGGTGCCAGGCCCCGCCCTGGACCCTAGCCACGCCTTGGGCCCCGCCCCCAGGCTTTAACCACGCCCTGGGTCCCGCCCC